>AYEL01091577.1:0-18017 GCA_000484575.1 Olivierus martensii | reverse complement strand
ATGATGACTCAACAGAAGTTAAAGGAGTTCGGCTGGGAAGTTCTCATTCACCCTCCATATTCGTCAGACATTGCGCCATCGGATTACTATCTCTTTCGATCACTACAAAATTTTCTACAAGGGAAAAAATTTATAAATATTGCTGAAGTCGAAAAACACTTAAAATTATTTTTTGAATCACCACCAAAATTTTTTGAAAATGGCATCAAAAAACTACCGACTCGATGGGAAAAGGTTGTAAATTCAAACGGAAATTATTTTACTGCATAAAATTATCTTTAAATTTGTAAATTTCGTTTTATTTGCTTATTGAAAAATCGCACGAACTTTCCGGACAACCCAATATAAAGCAAGAACGAATAAATCGATTTTTATGAAATAATTTTTATTTATTAGCACCTTATCATGTGATGATGTGAAGACTTTGGAACACACTAATTTTTTAAATTATTTATAAGGAAAAAGTGTTTTATAAGCAAACAAATATGGTAGTTTCAATGGTTATTAATACAGAATAATTTGACATAATTTTTATTTAAAACTTATTTTTATGTTAGTAAAACACATATGTAATCTCTGATTTATGACAAATTCTCATGCTAACCTTGGAATAAGCCATGCTTCACCAAGACTGTTCCAAAGATCTGTTTCTTTTGATGTACAGCAGTTCATTAAGAGATCAACAGCCTCTCGAGTAAGTAATGGTGTAACTACTCTTGCTGGTAAATTTGAGCTATAATTTGAATCTTTTGCTGCATCAACAATAAGGGCAAGAGGTGTAAATAAAAAATGAACAAGTTCAGGTGCATTAGGATCATGTATATGACTCTTCAACTTAGCCTAGAAAGAAATATAGCAACTATATTTAATATATTTTGGAAATTTGATTAAAATAATATAAACAAATTTTATGCTTACTAATAAATTGAATGATAGTTTAAATTTTTGAAGTATATCAACAAAATGTCTTTCTGGTGGGGGTTTAGCTCTCATACTTAACATACCATCTAAATATAAATTAATAAATATAATTCATAATTATAAAACTTCAATCTTTACGAATTTTTTGCATATAAAATATTTCATTTTAAAGTCATACCTCCCATATCTTTTTTTTTATTTTTCCGACTTTTCCTTCGTCGCTCTAATTCTTTAAAAGCTGCTGCTGCATGTTGAAGACGAGCAATAAACCTTTCAATATCATCAAAACAATGATTTAATATTGCCTGTAAATTCAAAAATAAAAATTTATTTTATATTGCCTTTTTGAAAAATTTTATTATAAAGATAGATCATCATTGTTTGATTTATCATATATATTGCATCATCTTATATGTATTTTAGTCAGAATTATAGTCTGATGTCAATTGTAGAAAAGGAAGGTCTGATGTCATTTTTTAACAAAATTTCTCACTTAATTATCAATGATTTTAAACCTACTGCTGATGTGTCTTTGAATTTTTATTTCAGTATTTGCAAATGCACAGTTTTTCTTTAGTTAGTACTGATAAATAAGTAGTTATTTGGAATTAAACAATCTTTGTGAGTAAAAGTAATTTAAATTTTTACCAGGTAATGTTGAATATTTACTTATATATATATATATTAGCAAATATTCAGCATTGATACTTTATATAAATATACATTGTTTAATTATAAAATAATAATATCCCTAATTCAACTAAATAACTAAACAAACTGCTTTTACTTTTGAATAATTCAAGAGCACAAAATCGGCACTTTCAGCAGTAAGAGCAAACACATTTATTTAATACAAACTACAAACGTTTTCAGCTTTTAAGCCATTTTCAAGTAGGATTCTATTCGTAACTTGTTACAAATAGAATCTTACTTGAAAATGGCGTAAAAGCCAAAAATGTTTGTAGTTTGTATTAAACAAATGTGTTTGCTCTTACTGCTGAAAGTGCTGATTTTGTGCTCTTGAATTATCCCTAAATTATTTCATGGAAAGATTATGAAAATAGAATATAGATATAAAATAAGATCTGTTATCACAAGATGAAAAAATTTGAAATTATTAAAATTATATCAATTTTGGGATAATTAGGAATTTATCACACATCAATCAGAATTGCAATGAAGTTAGCTAAGAAGAATGAGGTTTACTGACTCTGATGATGTATGGGGGAGAGAATTTATCCATCTTAAACTGTATGTCATAAGAGACAAAGGGTTTTTTCTTTCTTTCTCTACACATATTACTGCTTTCGCTGCTTCTACTCGTATAATCTAATATAATATCAAATAAGCACTTTTTGCAGCTGAGAATTACTTTATTTTTATTTCAGAGTAATGAATGTTTTTGGCAGTCAGCCATCATTAGCTTTCTTTCACTAATAAGGTCCTACTATAATTTTAATGATACGATCCTTTTTCTTTTCTTTTCTCAATTTTTTATATTCTTTTTCATTTTGCCCTTCATTCTTCAAAGGATTAAACCATGGAATATGCTTGCTATCATTTCATTAGAGATAAAGCATGGAATGGGGATCAATGCATAGGCTTGAAAAATTTAGAGATGTGAGATCTTAAATGAATTCCAGTTCACCAAATGGAAAGATCTCATCATGCACCAGTGAGTCAATCCAATACATCTCTCAGAAATTTCAAGCTGTTTTAATTTTTTCCAAATAATTATATTACACAATAAAAATATTTTTATATTTTATTATTTCTTAGAAAGTTATGTGCTTTAAAACTTTAAGTATAAAAAGTGGGTATCTATTTGTCAATATATAAATAGAAAGAATAATTATAATGAAAAAATATTTGAGAAATGTTGGCACTTATGCTAATTAAAAATATTGAAACAAAAAGTGAAAAGTCAAAGGACCAAGTTTCATTATTTTCTTGGGATCTTCAATAATGCATAAATTATATATATTTTTTTCATATAATCAATAATATAAATATAAATTTAGTAATATAAATCACATGCTAGCTATCAAATTCTGTCAATTCAATTAATTCATGTGATGCAATATTTTTAAAAGTTATTATACATAATTAAATGACGGAACTTTAGGAATATATGGCACTAACATTAAAGATGGACTATAGAAAAATTTTAAGCAAACAACAGCTTTTAGTACGTCTGCCCAGTTGACACAAATTGACAGCCTACAAAAGTCCTTTGTAAAACATACAATTATGCAGCACTAACAATTGAATATAAATTTTTTTAAAATTTTAATAGATAATCTGCCCAATTTGACATACATGTATATGTATTGCATTTTATAGCATATATATAGCAGTATCTCCAATGTTTTACATTACAGTCTTTATTTTTGAATAATTAAGCATAGACATTTTATATTTTATAAAAAATATTTTTTAATCATAGAAATATAAAATTCTAACCATATTTACAGCAGGACAGTCACAATTTGCATGATTCCCTCCTCTCCTACATTATTTATTGTCAAAAATTTCTTACATCTCCTCCCCTAACAGCATGACATAGTTTATGATGCTCCTTTGTGAATAAATTTAGAGTTAACAGAATTTAAATTAACTAAATATAAACTAACATTAATTACTGATCATCTATGGGTTGAGAGATCTCGGCCACACATCCTCATCTTGGAGGAAACAAAACATGTAATCCACCTCCCCCAAAGATTTGGTAAAACATATCGAAATCAATATCCATCCTGAGAGAACTTTGATAGGAAGCAATTTCTATAATTATCTGTCGTAGGCATCCGGATGACATAGAAATGTAAATCGTCATCCAGGTCAGGACTGAATATAAAATCTGTACATTGTGAGAGAGGAGAGGAGAACTTCTCACGCATCTGGTTGAAGCGGACAAGCGGAACCTGAGGCGGTGCACAGGAAAAAAAACCAAAGATTGGTGTGGAAGACAATGATCTGCTCCTAAGTGCATCGAGGATAGTACTCTTCCAGATCGCCTTCATTGAAGCTCTCACTTTCTCCCAAGTAGGATATCGCACACGCCTTCCCCAGATATTATGCATAGAGTTTTGTTTCGTTCTCTCCTTACTATCGATTCTAATCTTTCCATTGAATAAAATAGTTAAGAATAGAAAAATGCTGTACTATGTTCTGGTTCTGGACCTCTCGAGCCACGAATCCATGAGCCACACGTTACGTACATTTCGTAGACTGCGGTCCCAACAGAATTAATAATTTAATTAGAATTTTGATTATTTTATCTGAAAAAAAGCTTGTCTTGATATGAGAATTTTTGGATTAATGCTGCACATCATAACCAATAGACATCACAAGATATGTTTCAACTTTGGAAATATATTTTAGATTTACAATATAATTAATGAACGAAAAATATTTGCATAAATGAATTGTATAATTCCATATCACATAAAAATATATTACTTACTACATCTTTTTCGTATTTATCACTACCAGTAGAACTTGTTTCATCATTTGATTCTCTTCCATAGCTTGCTGTTCTTTCAACTGTATCTATTCTCTGTTGAGAACCACTTTGAGTCCTATGCAATGCATCTATCACAAGACAATTTTCGAATAAGTTTTATTTAATTTTATTCATTATTATTAATAGTTAAAATTTTTAAAAAATGACAATTTTCATTAATAATTTATAATATTTATATATTCAATTATAAACAACAAACAGGGGATAAACCATTTTACAAATCAATCAAACTAACAAGCCAAACTTCCCCTGGCAGATAAAGTTTTAAGTTATATTTTTTTAGAACGATTATTATTTTTTTAAATCAAAGTTATGGTGCCATCATCTATTGAGTTAATAATTAATTTTATAATTTCGTACTAAGGTGGCGCCATCTAGTATTTAATGATTAAATTATAATTTATAAATTTATTTTCCCGAAATAAAATTTTCGCCACCGCACCGGAATCGAACCGGGATCTTTGGGTTAATGCCCCAACGCCTTAACCAGTTAGACCACGGTGACATATGGTGGAATTCCATTTCGGGAAGCTTAAGTAATCATCGCTATGGAACCTTACTGGACTAGACCGTAACTAGCTGTCTGCCCAGGTTTGCCAAGAGGGCCCATGGCTACATAGATAGCCCACCTGGGAGCGCTAGTTACTGCCTAGTCTGGTAAGGTTCCATAGCGATGAATACTTAAGCTTCTCGAAATGGAATTTCCGCCATATGTCACCGTGGTCTAACTGGTTAAGGCGTTGGGGCGTTAACAGTTATTTAAGAAGAAAGAAATAATTTTATTAGATATATACAAATTATAATACATACTATATAAAATATTCTATAATATATATTGTAAATATGATTTTCTTAGGATGCTAAATGCACATACACAATTTTAAGAAATGTATTAATTTGAGTGATGATAAAATTTATTTTTTTTGCCAAAACTCACTTAAGTTTTTATGTTGGATTATTTAGAGTTTTTAAAGCTTTGAATAGGGGATTATAATAGTTTTGCTGCAATCTTATATTATTTTAGAATCCCTTAAAATTTTGACTTAATTGAGTCCAAAATAGAGTGTATTAACATATCATTAAAACTAATCTTCGACAATATTTTCATCTAAAAAATTAATGATATTTACTAATATTTAAATGTTAAAATAAATAAATAAAAGTATTCAGAAAATATAATGCTACTAAATTTACAAATAATGATTTAAAATTAAAATAAAAATCACAACTAAGCAAGTTGTGATTTTTATTTTAATTTTAAATCTAAATTGTAACAAGCATTCTATATCCTCAGCATAGAAGGTATTCTCATTTTCTAACAATATCATAAAATCAAATTTATTTATTTATTATTACATAATCATTTTAGATAAAGTCGAAATAGGATAGATTAATCCCATAACTGTATGTATGAATAATTAAATTATACAGATTTAAACAAACCATATGGTATAATAATGGCCATAAATTGATTATTGAGGCATCTATATGGTATAAACCATGATTGGATACCTCATCGAACTGCTGATCTATATGAAATAGAGGATTGGCAATTATACAAACCCATATGGAATATGTGGTTAAATGTGAAAGTGTTAAAATATTAATACATAACAAAAATTTTTATGCAAAATCAAATTTATGCAGCACTCCTACTTGACTGTTAGATATTCTTTTTTTCTTATTATTAGATATTTTTTTTTATATATCTGTATTATTGTAATTTTTGCAATAATACAGATACCTATATTATTGCCTAAGTTTCGCGTTAACTAGATGTCTCAAACATGGCGGCATTCAAGGTTATGTCCATACTACTCTATAGGAGCATAGAGTGACTTTAGTTTTACTGTATATACAGGGTGATTCAAAAAGGTTATGCCAAAATTTTTCAGACTTGTAGAGGATAAAATTCTGAGTAAAAATGTCTAGTCGCGTTTTTTTTATTTGAGGCTCTGTTTAAAAAATAACGCGTAAGTTTTGTGATGTCATTTCCGTTTCAGTCAGAAACACTCTAAAATCATCTATAAATTATAACTATTAAAAACTATATCTAAAAAATTTAGAGCATCGAGAACAGATTGTTTATTAAATTAGCGATCGATTATATAAATGAAACGTAATTGTTTTACGAACGTAGCAATTTAACGTTCAAAAATAATAAATACTGTATTAGAAAATGACTGCTACGTTTGTAAAACAATTACGTTTTATTTAAATAATCAATCGCTAATTTAATAAACAATCTGTTCTCGATGCTCTAAATTTTTTAAGGTAGTTTTTAAATAGTTAAAATTTATAGATGATTTTAAAAAACAAATAAGCATGTTTTAAAAATGGTTTTTGACTGAAACGGAAATGACGTCACAAAACTTCTAAGAGTTATTTTTTAAACGGAGCCCACAGATTTCTATACATAGATGGCCGCTCGTTGTTTAAATTATTATTATTATTGTTTTATATATTATTTATTTAAAATAATATATAATAAATACAAGTCATACCATATAACTGCAATTGATTTAAGCTTGTGTTTAGTTATTAAATAAATGTTAATATAAATTGTTATTGATTTTTCATGAAGTAACCTTGAGATAGCAAAATACCATTGTTGACCTCAAATTGTTTTGAATAGATGTTAAATAATTGATCAAAAAGTGAAGAGCGTATGCAGGAATTTGATTTTTATACAATATAGTAAAAGAATCACAAAAATTTTATTGCACAATTGTTATTTAATATAATTTTATATTTCTAAGGATTAGAAATATAAAATCTCACCTCCATTCTATTGTAATTCTACCTTATTTGAGTACTAGATTGTAAAATCCATATCAGATTTTGTAAAAATAATCCAAGATTAAAGTTTTATTCAAAATGCTGATTAGAAAAAATTTTTATTTTCGTATTGACCTCTAAGAAAGTTTGCAAACATAACAGTGAACTTGGAAAGTTGCCAAAGTTATCAAAATTTATGAAAAATAATGCAATATTCATCCAGAAATATTTTCCATATTCCAAAAAAAAATTCTTTTTTAAAAAAAGCATTTAATCTAGTTTTCTTTACATTTACATTTCCGAATACATTACTTAATAAATAAAAAAAAATACAATATTTAAATATACAGGTAAAGTTCAAGCTTAGAAAATGGTAAAAATCACTTTAATTAACATACAAACAACAAAAACAGTAATGTTTACAACTTAAATAAAGTCATCATCAGCCATAGAACAAGATGATAAAATTCAAAGCTTAGAATAAAATATAAAATTTAAAGATATTTCAGAGGTATAGTTAAAAATTTATGGTTAAATTTTTTTAAAGATCTAAATATTCCTCTAGTCTTGGCTCTAAATCTGAAAACTTCTCTAGACTTGGTTTATGGCTCTCTCATCAATGATGTCTCTCCCACACATCATCTCTGACTATGAATACTGCACAACATGTAAAAGCCATCTAGTTAATTATAATGTTTAATTGTATTGCTATAAATTATTGTGATTGATATTCTTTATATATTTTTTTATTTTTATTATTATTATTTTTATTTTACTTAATTTATGGGAATATAAATAATAATAAAGGAGGTTGCCTATATGTTTTTTGTTTATAAAGTCTTTAATTTTAATATTTACTGCTAAAACTTATATTAAATTTTTAACTATTCTGGAATGTTTTAAAATTTTATGTTCTTTTCTAAGCTTTGAATTTTACCATCTTGTTGTATAATTGATTTCTTTGAAGTTAAAAACATCATTGTTTTTGTAGTTTCTGTATTAATTAAAGTGATTTTCTACTGTTTTTTGAGCTTTAAATTTACCTGTATGTCCATTAAAGGTAGATTAGATATCAATAAAATAATAAACTAATATTTTGAAAATTATCTAATTCAACTATTTTATCTATAACTTTCAGAAAGATCAATACAAAAATAAAAATTTTAATAAAAAAATATATACTTTCTTTATATTAGGGGTACCGGTAAGTAATGTCGCCTTCCTACATCAAAATCAAACGAATAAAATGTTAACAAGTTTTATAAAACAATAATGTAATTATCCTCATTATCAACAGTCTTTTGTCATCTAGTATGCAAAATTTTATTGTCAAATCGGTTGGTTTTACGACTTATTCGTTGAAATTAATATAAAAAGAACGACATCACTTTCCGGTACCCCCAATATTTATAAAGTTATATTTACACACTTTAATTACAAGAAATATTAATATTAATTTTAAAAAGTACAAGTATATTTATGGAATTCAAATCAATTTTATTTATTTTTTAATTAAATGTAATAATCAAAAAGCATTTTCATTGAATGCAATAATTCTAAATTTTTCAGAAAAAAATACTTGATTTTAATATAAGCATGATACATAACAGTACAATCTATTTCTATAGCAAGGATTGAATTAATACATTATGAAATTAAAAGAATTATAACATATTAAAAATTATGTAAATTAACTTACGTCTTGGAGAACCTGATGTATTGGCATTAAACATATTAACCTGTTCTTTAACATTGATTCCGTTTGCAGGAGGATCGGGTGGTGGATTTACAGGAGGAGGAGGTATATGATGAGCACTCTCTTTATATCTAAAATTATTAATTTAATAACCATTATTGATTTAGAACAGTAACTAAAATTTCAATAATTATAGTTATTCTAATTAATTTTTTAAACTTCATTACTATAGTATCAAAAACAAGGATACTTGTTTAATTATTTTTATACTTTTATCAAATTAGACATTGTATACTACAAAGTGATTCTATTATAATAAAAAAACACTATACATTCTAAAAAAAGATGACTAGTAGAAATACAGTGAAAATTATAACAAAATTTTAACACAAAAATAGATAACAGAAAAAATCAGTTAACATGAAATATTCTTGCAGTCCTGGCAAAAAAGCATACTTTTAACATAAAAATGATAATTCATAAACATTAGTTAAGATAAATAATTATTTTGCTCAAGAATTAAAACTCATTTTAAAATTAACTTAATCATCATTTAAATCAATAGTGATATATCATTCCCCTTCAATTTGAAATGAACAAATTGGTAGACTTGTCCCACTTTATCAAGAGAGGGGCAATTAACAGTAACTGCAGGTGCTAGCACACCTTCAAATTTTGAAACAAACTATGAAAATTGATGGCAGGTACAATTCTTTTTGGATACTGTTTTTTTTCAATCAATAACAGCTTAATTCTAAAAAATAGAAGGGTACATAAGCAAAATATTATACATCTTAAGATTAAAACTGAACTTTAGATCATTAATAAATGAAATTGAAAAGTAAAATTTGTAAAAATTTCATTTTGGTGAATATCTCTAGCCATTATGATAAAAAATGAAATTACTGTTATAGATATCCATTTAATGTTAGGAAATGTGCATCACTTCTTATGTATTTATTCAAATGATGAAATGTTTGAAGATATTGATAAATTAAAACATTTGTAGAATGTAAACTACTGGGAAAAAAATGCACAGAAAAATTACTGATGTATTCAATTAAAATTAGACTACATGAATAAATGATGTTTTAGTAAAATGTAATTATATTACTTTCTCGAATATTTTTATCTTCAAAACACTGTTTTTTTATTTATAATACAGTACCTGAATATTGATGGAATACCAACTTATGAGATCTACCAGAAGTGATGATTGAAAATTTACAATTTTATTTGATTAAATTATGTTTGTTAGGCTTCCTATTGTATAATCATTAAAATGACTACTATAGATAAATTATAAACTTTAAACAATTAATTTTTTACATGAAAAATAAAAAATACATGTAACATACATATAAATACAAATTCCATGTAAAAAATATTTTTACAATGGAAATAAATTTTGAGAAAGGCTCTCAACTTTTTGTTAAGTCTTTCTTAATACAAAATCTCAGTTGACATGAAAAAATTTTCCAGTCCCAATCATTTTATGTTAACAGTTTTTCATTGTACATGCTATAATATGTAGCTTTTATGGAACTTGTTCTATGCTATATAGCAGCATAGAGCAGGCTCCATAAAAGATATAAATTATTAATACTTGCCTCATTTTCATTTATTTTTATCAATGCAAAATTTGCTAATTGGTAAATAACATATTAAAATTCAAAAGATTATTAAATAAAAATATACTAAAATAAAATATACTAGACTTCCATTTAATCAGAGTAATACAGAAATTAATTATATGAGAAAATTAATGACTTGCCCAGATAATATGCAAAATACTAAATAATAATAATAATAATAATAATAGGAATTATGGAAATATGCATTTAATATTAAAAAATAACTTATATACATACATATATTCAAATGTTCTATAATTTATTGAAAAAAGAAAACAATGAATTTAATTATTTGCAGCAAGAAATTATTGCAATATTTGTAATATTAATTTGATTCTAATTTCAATTATCACATTAAAATATAATGAATAAATCTGAAGCATTTAAAAATCATTCAGATATTTCATGTAAATTAAACATTAATAATTAAACATCATTTTCAGGATTATCCAGGTTGTGGATTAACCTCTGTTAATCCACAATCTGGATAATCTAACCCCAGATAATCAAAAATGTATTATATAAATAAATATTGTTATTTTGCTTTTGAAAGCAAATTTTTCAAATTAGAAGAGAAATCTTGTATTGAATAATATTTTTTATTTAAAGAATAAATGCAATGTCAGCTGCCTAGCTTTCATTTTTTCTCTTCTGTAATAAATTTTTAATTCTCATCAGATGCTGAAATTTTTTTAGCATGCAACTTCTTTTGATGTCTTGAGCAATATTACTTCATCAAATAATCAATTTTTCAAATTCAAACTGTCAATTCCTGTAAATGATTTTCAGTGAAATTTTTTGTTCATTCATTGTCTATATCAGTGTTTGTCAAAGTGTGAGTCGTGACCCAATATGGGATTGCGTAACAAAATTTGGGGGGGTCACAGAAATTTTAGCAAATGTTTTAATTCGTATTACTAGTTTATATACAGGTAGGCCTCAATTAGTGCAAGTTTGAATAATGCGATATTCGATTAGTGCGACTTATAAAAATGATACCGTTTTTCACTTAGTACGAGCAAATATTCAATTAATGTGAGTTGTAAGCATAGACCATTCTTACTAACAAAGGTCCATCCCCTTTTATGATGTCAATTAACAAATTAATGTTAATTTTCGGTTAGTAAAACTGGACAAGGAGCAGTCCAAGAACAATCACTTGGCTTTGAAGGGGTGAAACACTAAAAAGATGGGCTTTTTTGCCGTTAGCTATCATTTGCCTATTATACTGCTGTGCTATCCATATTATTTATTTTCTTTTGTTTATTACCTGATTTCTTTATTTAAAATAAAACTTGTGAAAAAAATTTTTGTTATCTCTTGCTGTCATATTCTGCTAGTAAACAAATAGAAAACTTGTTAAAAATTTCTCATTGGTTCATTAACTTAGCTAACTAGTTCTATCTGGAACTAATTTACTGATTCAATAAAGCTGCAATGCTTAATCACATATCGGACTATCCACTCAATTCTCGACCCAGAATTGGCGGCCAGGCGGCGCTCAACTTCCGCTTTCGATTCGCTATTTTGATTTCGATTTGGCAGTTGGTTTGATGATAGTTTGAGACACAATCCTGGTAAGTTATTAATTTAGATAATGAACAACAATGTAAAGTATGAAAATATTTCTTAAACAGTTAGAATTGTGGTTATTCATCGTGAGGTTGGCTAATGGCCCGAATCTCGCAAAGCAAGAACCAATTACCATATTTTAATACTTCGATTAGTGCGAGAAATTCGTGGGACCCATTATTCGCACTAATCGAGGCCTACCTGTACCTATAAACCCAGGGTCACAAAAATATTTCCTCAGATAAAAGGGGTCGCCAAGTGGAAAAGTTTGAGAAGCACTGGTCTCTATCATCAAGTATTTATATTAAATATTTAAATTGAGACTTAATGGTTGTTTATAAGATAAATGGTTCTCTAAATCCATTCTAATAAATTACGTTTCTAATACAATTGAAGAAATCTGATAAAATTCAAGTAATCAACTAACTAACAAATGATTAAATTATTATTGGCAATGAAATAGTACATACATCAGTGTGTATCATAAAATTTATATATTGATATTAATGACAAACATTAAGTTTTAATAATTTTTAAATTATTAAAATTATTCTTACCCTCTTTTCCATTTTCCACTCATATACATTTTCATTTCATCAACTATTTCATGTGCCTGAATTGAATTATATTAAAAAAATGAAATCACAAAATAATATAGTATTTAATATTTTATAAATATCACTTTATTTTATATCTATATATCTCACCTTAACACGTGCACACTGAAATATATGCATTTCAGGTGGTGAATGATTTTTGTTTTTTGGGTCACCTTTTACAATAAAGATGAGAATATTATTATACAGTTCTCTTGGATCATCACTAGTAAAGGCAGTTGGATCACTTATAAGTGACATTGGAAATCTTTCAACAATATCCTAAAAATAATAAAATTTCTAAATATAAATATGCATTATGTTTAATGAACTGATTATAAATGAAAAAATGTAAATTAAAATTTATTACAAGAGATAATTTTATCATTGCTGAATTTAATATAATGAAATTATCAAAGATATTTTCATTTAAGAGACTTAATTGCAAACCAATAAATTTGTTAAGAATCTATTGCATTAAATAAAATAAATAATTTCTTATTCATTAAAGTACTTTAATTATATTGAAACTAAAATAAAAATATAATGCATCTTACTTGAATATTGTTTTAGAATGACAGATATCTTTGATTTATATTACAAAACTATAAGGAAATTAATTAATTTAAATGTTCCAGGAATCGATAGATTTGAGAACATTTTTGAGTTTTGTAACTGAAAACTAGTATCAGCCTCACTAAATTGATGATGATAATTTTCAATTGAACACAGTATGATTGGGAAAAAATATCAGCAAAGATATAATAAACATACTTTTCAATTAGATTTTTTGAAAAAATTTAGCATTAATTTAATCACTTTCTTTTATACTGTGTTTATCCTATATACTTAGAAATTACAGAACAAAGCACTTTACACAGTTGGTTTTAAGTTGAAAACATTTTATTTGTA
Organism: Olivierus martensii; assembly: GCA_000484575.1. NCBI lineage: Eukaryota > Metazoa > Arthropoda > Arachnida > Scorpiones > Buthidae > Olivierus > Olivierus martensii. The sequence continues at coordinate 4,382 of AYEL01091577.1, read as the reverse complement.
GAACTTTCGGTTATTACACTAACCATCTTCAACGAATTATATTATAAATCAAATTCGATTTATTCAAATTTATAATATAATTCGTTGAAGATGGTTAGTGTAATAACCGAAAGTACTACAAATAAAATGTTTTCAACTTAAAACCAACTGCGTAAAGTGCTTTTTTCTGTAATTTCTAGCATTAATTTAATGGATTAATTTAACAAAACGAATAAATTAATATATATTTATAGATAAAATTATGTAAATTTAATTATCTATGAATTTGATTTCTATGATACATTGTAAATATTTAGCTTTAGCAAATTAACATAACAACAACTAATTGGTTTGTATTAAATCATGTATCATCTCATTTGAATCAATTCTTTATCTGCCTGGCTTTGCCATGAATATCCACAGCTACATAGATTAACTGGGAACAATGATATCAGTTTCATCTAATAAACTTCAAAATTAAAATTGTTATATAAACTGCTGAAAAATGGAAATTTATCAGTTATCCTATTAGTTTAGATCAGGGGTGTCCAACCTTTTGACTTCCTTGGGCCATATTTGAGGAAAAAATTGTCTCAGGTTGCATGTAAAATATACTAATTGCAATAATAGTTGTTAGGCAGCCGGATGGCCACGTGGTAACACATTGGCATGCCATACAGGAGGACCTGGGTTCATCATTTCCTGAAAAGTTTTTGGGGGTTCCAGGACCAGCTCAGCAATCTTCGTTTTTCACTCTCCGGTCCCCCTCTACAGGTGTAGGTGCAGCACATTGTTGGAACTGGCCCCGCCCCTTAGTAATCTCACTGATTGGAAAGAGGTGTAAAACAAAAAGAAGAAAGTTGTTAAACAAAAACGTTAGTAAATAATGTACAATATGATATTCACCATGACAAATAAGCAAAAATGTTGTAGCAGAAATCTTTTTAAAATCATTGAGCAGGTCAAAAAGTTTTAATCACTGATATAAGAAATATTTTAGAAAATGTAGATTGGTATTTAAATAATAAAAACTTCATTAACTTCATTAAATACAGAAAAATCTCAATGTTTTAAAGAAGTTTACAATTTTACATTGGGCCATAGGTTGGACAGCCCTGGTTTAGATGATTAAGATGTTTAAGATGTAATCCCAAGATCATTACTTCAAATTTAGATCAGGAAAAGTTTATATTTTAGGAAATTAATAATTGAATTAATATTTAAATTAATTCAAATATTTTAGAGCCATTCAAGTTGAAAAAAATAATGTCAATTAGAACTATGAATGAATACTCATCTTCATTGATAGTTGAGTTTTACATCTTTTTAAATTTTTCAAGAAATAATTATATTACAATTATAAATCTTATTATTTTATAAAATTTTAGCAAATTTTAGTGATGTAATAAATAAAATTTCTTCTAAATTTTATAAATTATTTAATTTGTTTTTTAAAAATAATTTGATAAACATAAAAAAGCTATTGAATATAACATTAAGTGTGCTAATACATTTATAGTTGTCTATATTAATGAAATTATTTTTAGAGTTTTAAATTAAAATATGATTTATGTGATCTCAAACACACTATAACCGTCTTAACAAAAAACTGCTCTTATAGGCGTCTAACTTAATGAAGGTTTAACTACAAGCACTAATAAGCAGTCCAAAGTTAACATTCAGTAATTAAATGTTTTACTGAATGTTAACTTTGGACTGTTTATTAGTGCTTGTAGTTAAACCTTCATTAAGTCAAACACACTATACTTAAATACTTCATTAAATTAACAATCATTAAAAATTTACAGATTCTACTGTTCAAATTTAAAAATAAATAACAAATGCAATTATTTAAATTTATTTATTTATTATTATTAATAGTTATTAATAGAATAGAATAATTAATAGAAAAATTTATAGTTAAGTTTTTCTATTATTAAAAACATATTACTATTTTATATTTTATTCAGAGGAAAAGATATCATAGAATAAAAAACTTTCTTTGCTGTTATCATTGATTAGAGAGAATTAGGAAAAGATATTAACACAAACTATGAAATGAAATGACAAATTATAAAAAACTTTAAAACTAACATGAAAAAAGCAGAATTATTAATATTCAACAAATGCAGTAATAAAAATGTCAAAAATATTTGAATTCAGAATGGCTTTAATCTTAATAATCTTGATATTGTACTCAACTTCTCATAAAAATATGCATTTCAACTCATATATTAGCTTCTTTTGTTTGTTTTAAGATGTTCTAATATTTGCACATATTTCTGATACTGAACTGAAGATGGCTGATATTTAAAGCTAAAATAGATATTTATAATAAGAGAAGTTGAAGCCAATATTAAGATTAAAAATAAATCATCCTGAACTGAAATAATCTTGACTTTCTGTCACTGTTCTTATTGAATATTAATTACAACTCTACTCTCATGTTAAAAGTTTTAAAGCTAACTGAAATCATCTTGACTTTCTGTCACTGTTCTTATTGAATATTAATTACAACTCTACTTCTCTCATGTTAAAAGTTTTAAAGTTTTCCCTATATATTTTTACCCATATAACTAGATATAATGAACTATAAACTGCTTCTAATAAGCTAAGTCAATTAAATAATCTTAAAACAAACACTTTTAACAGTGAAGAATATTTTAATAAATCTAAATAAACATTTTTTGCTGTTTAGCCATCATCAGGTTATACATAAAACAAAATACAAAACAAAATTTTAAAAATTTAAACAAAACAGAATAGCACTAAGTTGCTATGATTACAAATCAAAACAGCAAAATAAAAATAAAATAAAAAACAATCACCATTACAATCAAATAGTATTGTTGGAAGAAGCAGGTAATTATTTAATTGACCCATATAACTAGATATTCAAAACAATGATTATATTACTTTAAAACAAATGTTAAAATAAGTTTTTTTTTTCCTGTGATATTTTGATATGCAATCATATATATAAATTAAGTTTTACTCAAATTCAATAATAAAATTAAATTTTTAACTTACTCCATTTTCATTATCGATAATGATTACCCATTTCTTATCTAATCTCATTTGCATTTTTTGGGTCCAAATACCTTTTGACTTTTCCATCTGAAGTAAGCGACGGAGGCCATCTTTTGGTGTATGTAAACCTTAAACAATATATTTATATTTAAAATTTGATTTATCATTAAATATAATAGATAAATAAAAAATTTTAAATAAATTTATAAATTATAAAAATTTTTATTGTATAGGACATGATTTTATTTCAAAAGATTAATAAATAATCGTTCTTAAAAATATGCAAATTTGTGTTTTGGTTATCATGAATTTTATCATAATTCCTACAACATTTGTTTTGGTTGTAGGAATTATGATAAAATTAAGCAATGTAAATCTTTGAGAAAGATGTTATGTATTAGAGTTATTTAAATATTATTAAATCATAACTTAAGATTTATTTAACTAGTAAAACATGTTTTATGGTTTTTTGATATTATATTTTATATAAGCATCAAAAATATCCAACCTAATAATAAGGTTAATGACTGAAAGAGAATATTCGTATTTTGAATTGTATTATAATTTAAAACACAAAAATATTGTCACCATTTTAGTATTTTGTAAATCTGTGTTTTAAGTGATTTGTAATTGAAGAAACCTGCTTAAAAGGGCCAAAGTATTTTTATTTTTTAACTTATTAAAATTCTTATAGAATATAATACCTGCATTAGTGCCATGTTTTGTACATTAAAATAATAAAATTTTAGCAAAGATTTGCAATTCCAAATTTAATTAATAGTTTCTCTGCAAATACAACTATGAATTTAAATGTTTCTATGTTTAATAATATGATTTAATAGCAGTAATTTGCAAAATATACCTGCAAATTATCATTAAATGTCTCTGCCCTAGAAGTAATAATTTAATGTAAAAGGCTTTTATAATCAAAGTTAAAAATGATGAAAATAAATATATTACAGCAAAATAAAGACAGTTAACTTAATAAAAAAAAAGCATGAGTTTAATACTAAAAAGACTACCATCAATTTAATTAATTAAACTTACCAAATTGATGACCAACAGAAAATGTAGCAAGATGTTCTAACAAATAAATTGGTCCATCATCATTGGAATCACTGTGTTGATCTACATATAAAATTATTTAAAAAAATGAATTTAGCAGCATAAAATGAAGATCTATAATTTAAGTATAAATATTTAAAATAAATTTATAATTATATTGTAAATTTTTAGGAAATCAGATCTATTATCCATTTTATAGCTGTCATTTCTCCAGATGTTTAGACTGATTTTATTTTACATACAAGTAATATATGATGTATTGTATTTACTCCTTAATAATAATTTATTTACTTAAAATATAATAAATA
>AYEL01091576.1:0-19919 GCA_000484575.1 Olivierus martensii | reverse complement strand
GAGTTGTAAGCACAGACCAGTCTTACTAACAAAGGTCTGTCCCCTTTTATGATGTCAATTAACAAATTAATGTTAATTTTCGGTTAGTAAAACTGGACGAGGAGCAGTCCGAGAACAGTCACTTGGCTTTGAAGGAGTGAAATACCAGAAAGATGGGCTTTTTGCCGTTAGCTATTTAACATTACTATTATTCAGCTTTGTTATTGTATACATACAGTATAGTACAAAATTTTCTTTTAAAAAGTATCGAAATGGATAAAAGGAAGAACACTTTTGATGATAAAAACAGGAAACAAAAAAAAGAAGAGGTTAGTAATTATGCTAGAGCAAAAAAATGGATGCAATTGAGCGACATAAAAGTGGTGCTCAACTTCCGCTTTTGATTTGGCGATTTTTGATTGATTAAAAATTGATAAAAGTTGATTTTTATTTTGGTTTCGATTTGGTGAGTGGAGAATTTTCGCTTTTAAAAAGTATCGAAATGGATAAAAGGAGGAACACTTTTGATGATGTTTTAAAAAGTATCGAAATGGATAAAAGGAAGAACACTTTTGACGATAAAAAAAAGTATCGAAATGGATAAAAGGAAGAACACTTTTGACGATAAAACAAGAAACAAAAAAAAGAAGAGGTTAGTGATTATGCTAGAGCAAAAAATGGATATGATTGAGATTTAGCTTTGCTACAGTATAGTACAGATTTTTCTTTTTTAAAAAGTACGGTATCGAAATGGATAAAAGGAAGAACACTTTTGACGATAAAACAGGAAAAGATATTGTATACATACAGTATAGTACAGAATTTTCTCTTTTAAAAAGTTTTCGAAATGGATAAAAGGAAGAACACTTCTGACGATAAAACAGGAAACGTATCGTATACATACAGTATAGTACAGAATTTTCTCTTTTAAAAAGTAACAATGATAAAAGGAAGAACACTTTTGATGATAAAACAGGAAACAAAAAAGAAGAGGTTAGTGATTACGCTAGAACATGGATAAAAGGAAGAACACTTTTGACGATAAAACAGGAAATAAAAAAAATAAGAATAAAAGGAAGAACACTTCTGACGATAAAACAGGAAACGAAAAAAAAGAGATAAAAGGAAGAACACTTTTGATGATAAAACAGGAAACAAAAAAAAAAATAAACAGTATAGTACAGAATTTTCTTTTAAAAAGTATCGAAATGGATAAGAGAAAGAGAACACTTTTGATGATAAAACAGGAAACAAAAAAAAGAAGAGGTTAGTAATTATGCTAGAGTAAAAAAATGGATGCGATTGAGTGACATAAAAGTGGTGCTCAACTTCCGCTTTCGATTTGGCGATTGGTTTGATGATGGTATGAGATGCAATTCCTGGTAAGTTATTAATTTAGATAATGAACAATGATGCAAAATATGAAAATAAATATTTCTTAAACAGTTAGTATTGTGGTTATTCAACATGAGATTGGCTAATGGCTGGAATCTCACAAAGCAAGAACCAATTACCATATTTTACATATAGTTAATACTTCTAATAGTGCAAATATGAATAGTGCGAGAAATTCATGGGACTCATTATTCGCACTAATTGAGGCCTACCTGTATATCAAGTTTTTTAACTATCTTTGAATATTAAGCATTTTTATTTACAAAAAGAATAAAAAAATTAACAAAAAAATTTCCCTTATTTGCATTCTTATCATTGATTAAAAAACACTTAAATAAAAAGTACAAAAAGATTTAATGATTCTTAATATTATTTAATTGACCCATATAACTAGATATTCAAAACAATGATTATATTACTTTAAAACATAAATGTTAAGTTTTTTTTTTTCTGTGATATTTTGATATGCAATCATATATATAAATTAAGTTTTACTCAAATTCAATAATAAAATTAAATTTTTAACTTACTCCATTTTCATTATCGATAATGATTACCCATTTCTTATCTAATCTCATTTGCATTTTTTGGGTCCAAATACCTTTTGACTTTTCCATCTGAAGTAAGCGACGGAGGCCATCTTTTGGTGTATGTAAACCTTAAACAATATATTTATATTTAAAATTTGATTTATCATTAAATATAATAGATAAATAAAAAATTTTAAATAAATTTATAAATTATAAAAATTTTTATTGTATAGGACATGATTTTATTTCAAAAGATTAATAAATAATCGTTCTTAAAAATATGCAAATTTGTGTTTCGATTATCATGAATTTTATCATAATTCCTACAACATTTGTTTTGGTTGTAGGAATTATGATAAAATTAAGCAATGTAAATCTTTGAGAAAGACGTTATGTATTAGAGTTATTTAAATATTATTAAATCATAACTTAAGATTTATTTAACTAGTAAAACATGTTTTATGGTTTTTTGATATTATTATATTTTATATAAGCATCAAAAATATCCAACCTAATAATAAGGTTAATGACTGAAAGAGAATATTCGTATTTTGAATTGTATTATAATTTAAAACACAAAAATATTGTCACCATTTTAGTATTTTGTAAATCTGTGTTTTAAGTGATTTGTAATTGAAGAAACCTGCTTAAAAGGGCCAAAGTATTTTTATTTTTTAACTTATTAAAATTCTTATAGAATGTAATACCTGCATTAGTGCCGTGTTTCTTTTAAAAAGTATCGAAATGGATAAAAGGAAGAACACTTTTGATGATAAAACAGGAAACAAAAAAAAGAAGAGGTTAGTAATTATGCTAGAGCAAAAAAATGGATGCGATTGAGTGACATAAAAGTGGTGCTCAACTTCCGCTTTCGATTTGGCGATTGGTTTGATGATGGTATGAGATGCAATTCCTGGTAAGTTATTAATTTAGATAATGAACAATGATGCAAAATATGAAAATAAATATTTCTTAAACAGTTAGTATTGTGGTTATTCAACATGAGATTGGCTAATGGCTGGAATCTCACAAAGCAAGAACCAATTACCATATTTTACATATAGTTAATACTTCTAATAGTGCAAATTTGAATAGTGCGAGAAATTCATGGGACTCATTATTCGCACTAATCGAGGCCTACCTGTATATCAAGTTTTTTAACTATCTTTGAATATTAAGCATTTTTATTTACAAAAAGAATAAAAAAATTAACAAAAAAATTTCCCTTATTTGCATTCTTATCATTGATTAAAAAACACTTAAATAAAAAGTACAAAAAGATTTAATGATTCTTAATTTAAAATAAAATCTATATAGATAACTGAATTATTGTGATTTAAAAATATTTTAATATAAAATAATAATTTTAAATATTAATTTTAATAATTTACCTGAATTGTAACCATTTGAATAATGTGACATTGTACTTCGATTATATTCACTTTCACCTCGGAGAGGTGACATAGTACGACTACGAGAATATGGATCAAATCCTGCACTAAAATAAAAATATTTTTATTAATTAAAAGCCAGTTTATTTAAAATAAAGTAATCAGAAATTAAAAAATAAATTATAAATCAAGCCTGGCCAACCCAAATTGTTCTGTGGACTATATGGGGAATTTCCAGTTTTAGGCAGGCCACATATTAGATGAAACAATATTTAAAAAATAAAAATACAGTCCCTCTCTGATTACATAATACATGACATATGTAAATTTGTTTTATGTAAAATATTTTCCATAATTTTAATTTTTTAAGATATGTAGCTTAAATAGCTACTGCATTTGCAAATTACAAATCCAAACATGTTAATTTCCAACATTTAAACTCATGTTATTTGATTTATTTATATTTTGTGTTTTGTTTGTTGATTTTAAGTATTATATTACTGTTATGATATCATTCCATGTGGCATTGTTTCATTTTCAGTCAGGGAACAATATGGTACCATAATGTTGTATAGGTGCAATCATTGTAATCACTTAGTTTCAGGCATTTTTAATTCAGAATTATTTTAATTATTTTTCTGACTTAGATAAAATCCAATTTGAGTAGTTATAAAAACGTAACCCTTATGTAAGTTGGAGCAGGGCTGTGCAATGCTATTAAGCAGAGAGGCAGCCGCCTCAGGCGGCACCGTAAGGGGCAGCCTTATTGTGATTTAAAAATATTTTAATATAAAATAATAATTTTAAATATTAATTTTAATAATTTACCTGAATTGTAACCATTTGAATAATGTGACATTGTACTTCGATTATATTCACTTTCACCTCGGAGAGGTGACATAGTACGACTACGAGAATATGGATCAAATCCTGCACTAAAATAAAAATATTTTTATTAATTAAAAGCCAATTTATTTAAAATAAAGTAATCAGAAATTAAAAAATACATTATAAATCAAGCCTGGCCAACCCAAATTGTTCTGTGGACTATATGGGGAATTTCCAGTTTTAGGCAGGCCACATATTAGATGAAACAATATTTAAAAAATAAAAATACAGTCCCTCTCTGATTACATAATACATGACATATGTAAATTTGTTTTATGTAAAATATTTTCCATAATTTTAATTTTTTAAGATATGTAGCTTAAATAGCTACTGCATTTGCAAATTACAAATCCAAACATGTTAATTTCCAACATTTAAACTCATGTTATTTGATTTATTTATATTTTGTGTTTTGTTTGTTGATTTTAAGTATTATATTACTGTTATGATATCATTCCATGTGGCATTGTTTCATTTTCAGTCAGGGAACAATATGGTACCATAATATTGTATAGGTGCAATCATTGTAATCACTTAGTTTCAGGCATTTTTAATTCAGAATTTTTTTAATTATTTTTCTGACTTAGATAAAATCCAATTTGTGTAGTTATAAAAACGTAACCCTTATGTAAGTTGGAGCAGGGCTGTGCAGTGCTATTAAGCAGAGAGGCAGCCGCCTCAGGCGGCACCATAAGGGGCGGCATAAGCAGCGAAATCAAAAAATACAATTTGAACCATTCAATAATTAAAAATCTTTACATAACGTTTTTCTATATTGATCCGTGTTGATAGTTCTTCTTTGAGCTTACAATTATTGACAATATTTGATTTTAATGTTAGTTTGTCTCGAGAAGTGCTATAAGTGGCTGTGCTGTGTTTAAATCAGTAAATCAAAATAAAACAAGATCTGAACTAGCTAATAGGACTTGAAAATAAAATTAAAGATGCAGGAGTGCTTTCGGACTGGACTACCCCTTTTCAGCCTCTCAGAGAAAGCGAACGTTAGCAGAGAACCTAACTAGATAAAATCCAACTTGTGTAGTTATAAAAACGTAACCCTTATGTAAGTTGGAGAAGGGCCATGCAGTGCTAAGAAGAAGAGAATGGAATATCTGTAAAAACAAGTGTAAATTGTAATTTAAACCCCAAGTGTCAGGTGAACGGTAAAAACAAACAGGTTGTGCATGTGAGATAAAATGTTAGGCAAACATTTTTAGGCAAAAAGAGAGGCAGAAATAGGGCGATAACAAATACAAAATTTATGTTTTCATATTGTCAGAATAAAAATAGTATTCATACATTTTGTGCAGTTTTTTAAAATCACAAACGAAGGTTATTTTAAAGAAAAAACATTTAAGGGGCGGCATTTCAAAGATTTGCCTCATACTGAGAACATCTACCGCATGGTTCTGAGTTAGAGAATGGTTGTAATCACTGTCATAACAATTTATTTTATTCATTGTTCATGTAAGAACTAGTAAGCATATAAAAATAGTAAATTTGTCGCATCACAGATGAAAAAAGGTTGTGACATTCTGATGTTGTTAAGATTATACAAATCATTTCATAGCTGAAGACTGGCAAACCTGTTCTAAATTAATTTTGTTAGAATCATCATTATATATATAAATACATTAAATTAGAAAAAAATGATAATTTTTAATAAAAATTAAAAGATTTTAAATGAAATGGAAAATATATTTCAAATGAAATGTTTTAAATTTTATTTTGCACAGAAATCCTTAACTGCAACTTATCTTTGATTCGAATAATAATTAAAACCATGATTTCAGTTGCTTCATGAAAATATTTTGATTTTTTCTCTGTTACATTTTATAGTCTCTATAAAATAAGACTAAAAGGAATTTTTTCCTTTTTTCTTTTATTTATTTTTACTCAACTAGATTTATAGATTTTTTAATTTTTAAAAAACCGGATTAATAGTTTTAATCTTATAATCTGGTTCAGATTAATATAATATAAACGTTGTTGAATCAAGATTTTGGATTTTTATTATTCACAAAGACAAGTAACTTATTTTAACACTTATGCAATTAAAAGAACTTGAAATATGAAATTTGATACTTTAAGTAAATCTCATAATTTCCATCATTTGATAATATGAAAGCTACAGAAAATATAGTATTGAAATTTGTTATAATTGAATTGGACTAAAATAAAAATATCCAAAAATCTGTCTTATATAATGGCAATAGCTATTTGAAAAAATAAATTAAGAATATAGTTTCTCCATTTAAGATTTATTACAATAATCATATTCAATATACAATAATTAATGAATGTTATTAAACATGCAACGAGAAACTGTTCAATCTAATCAATACTGATAATAAAAATATTCAATAATACTATAGGCAAATTATTCCAGTTTTATATATTGTATATGTTAAAGAAAGTTATGTGTGATGCTAATTCTTATAAATGAAAAAAAAGGGAGAAGCATACTATAGGCAAATTATTCCAGTTTTATATATTGTATATGTTAAAGAAAGTTATGTGTGACGCTAATTCTTATAAATGAAAAAAAAAAGGGAGAAGCGAGAGAGGGGGAGAATGTCATAAATTCTCTAATGTTTATAGAGCAGATATTGTAACAAGGGAGGAAAATTCCTTTCTGTATATATATATATCGTTTTAATAAATAGTTGTCTTAATCTAGTGTTAAAGTTGCGTTGTGTTGTTGTCTGTTCAAGTTGAATCTCATCTTTTCTCTTGTAATATGGCCAATTTACAACAGTATAATTTCTGGACTCTTGACATAATTAAAAATGAACTGGAACCCAAAAACATTTTTACTTTTTCATGATATTTAATTTCAGAATATCGAGTTTGTTTGTTTGTTTGTTTGTGTGTTTGTGTGTTTGTGTGTTTGTGTGTTTGTGTGTGTGTGTGTGTGTGTTTGTGTATGTATGTATGTATGTATGTATGTATGTATGTATGTATGTATGTATGTATGTATGTATACATACATATAGAATTATTTTTAACTGGAATACAACTTTTCATGGAATGTTAAATTATTATTGGAAAAATAATTTCAATTAAAATAATTCTATACAAAAAAATAGAAGAGTTTTTTTTTATTTTTATGAATATAATACAATATATATACATGTTTAAAAATGAACTGGAACCCAAAAACATTTTTACTTTTTCATGATATTTAATTTCAGAATATCAAGTTTATGTGTGTGTATTGTGTGTGTTTGTGTGTGTGTGTGTGTGTGTGTGTGTGTGTGTGTGTGTGTATACATATAGAATTATTTTTAAACTGGAATACAACTTTTCATGGAATGTTAAATTATTATTGGAAAAATAATTTCAATTAAAATAATTCTATACAAAAAAATAGAAGAGTTTTTTTTTATTTTTATGAATATAATACAATATATATACATGTTTATTGAATTACAGTGGTGGACAAAAGTATTGATACCCCCATTTTTTTTTTATTATTTTGACATTATTATTGTTCGAGGTTAATGTAACATTTTCAAACCCTGTTTATGAAATTGGAAAGAGCAAAGAATAGTAAGGATAGCACATTCAATCAGAAATAGCAATTATTTATTTCTGTATAAACAAAAACTGAAAACATAAGGTGGACAAAAGTATTGATGCCTTACAATTAATATTTAATATGCCCACCTTTAGCAGAAATTACAGCTTGTAATCATTTTCGGTAGCCTTCAACAAGCTTCCTGCAAAAGTCTACGTCGAGTTTTGCCCATTCCTCTTTACAAAACCTTTTTAATTCTGCTATGTTCTTGGGGTGGCGATCCTTGACCATTTTCTTTAGCTGGCACCAACAATGCTCGATGACATTAAGGTCCGGGCTTTGGCTAGGCCAGGGAGAAAAAAGCTTAATTTTGTTTTGATCAAAAAATTGCATTGTTGAATGTGAAACATGTTTACGATCGTTGTCCTGTTGAAAATAATACCTTCTGCCAAGGAGCCTGACAGCAGAAGAAATCATTTTCAATTTCAATATATTCATCCAGAATTAAAGATTTCATAAATTAATTTCAAGGTCTCCAGGCCTGTTTGCACTCATGCAACCCCAAAGTAGTATAGTAGTATACTATCACCACCACGCTTCACAGTTGGTACCAAGCAATCTTCTTTGAATTCTTCATTTTTGAAACGCCAAACAAACTGCCTACCGTCACTATTGAAGAGGTTGATTTTTGTCTCAGACCATAAAACTTTATTAAAAAAGGTTTCCAGTTCTTTGATAATTTCTTTGCAAATTCCAAACATCCTTTTTTATGGCACTGCTTCAGATATGGCTTCTTTCTCGTCACACAACCTCGGATGTTACACTTGTTTAAGTGCCATCTAACTGTTCTCAAAGAGACATTCGCCACATTTCCCTCCCTAAGTTCAGCTGCTACTTGCTTCGAAGACTTCTTTCTATCATTTAATACAGTCCTTTTCAACAAGCAAGTAGCTCTATCACTCAATAATGATGGGTGACCTGCACGTGTTAAATTTGTTATAGTGCCATGGCGCTTCCATTTCTGAATGATTTTTTGTACTGTTGAAACAGGAATCTGCAATCGGGAACTAATTTTCTTGTATCCATGGTCAGCTTTATGCAATTTTATGACCTTTTCACGCACATCTTGACTCCATTCCTTCGTTTTCCCCATCTTTATGTTGTTACCTGTGTTATGACGCTATGATGACAATATGCACATTATTTATGTATGTATGATGTCACACGACATATTGCAGACATTTTCCATTGAAATTATTTAAAACAAAAATAGAAAGAATAAGTTTATTTTTAAAATTCTTAGGGTATCAATACAATTGTCCACAGCAATTTTTAGGTTTATTTTTTCTTAATAACAATTTATGCAATAAATTTTATAAAATTTATCGCTACAGTATAACTTATTACAGAGATTTCAATAAACATGGTTTGAAAACGTTACATTAACCTCAAACACTAATATTGCCAAAATAATAAAAAAATGGGGAGGGTATCAATACTTTTGTCCACCACTGTATAATTTATACTGTTCTAATAAATTTCATATATTTAAAATTGTGATATTTTGCTTCAATGTTTATAAATATTAGATATTTTAAATTATTACCATGTTTTGTCAGAATGCCAAAATTAAATGTAGTTCAGTAGGTTTTAGTAAATATGTGTATTACAAATAAGATATCAAATTATTCATATCCTTTTACAATAAAAAATTAGCCTTCAGATCTATTTACTCACCTGAGACGAGATTCCCTATCTGGCCAGCTGTGTTGTCCATCAGTTATTACAGGCATAATCATAAGTTCTTACTACATACCTGTTAATAATAATTGAATTAATTTTAATAAATTTTCCTTAAAATATAAATTTTAAATTTCATATTCATTTTTTAAATTAATTTTGTTTGGGATTTTAGAATTATTTAATTTTAATTGAAATAATTTAAATATACATGCATCTATAATTAAAATAATTTATTTGCAAACTTCTAATATTAAAATTATAATTACTAGTCAAAAGGAAGCCAAAAGATGAAGTTTTAATAATAATAATATGACATTTAATAGGAAAGTTTGTTTGAAATGTCATCATAATATGAATTAGTTATTGTTATCTTGTTTGTAATCGTTTATTATAACATAGATAATAAAGCAAGCATTCTAAGCAGGAAAAACAATAATTATTATTTGCTAACAATTTAATGATTTATAAGCTACCTACAAAGTACTAAATTAGAATAAATTTGAATTTATCAAAAATATGAGTAAGAAAAATTTTTTAATATATAGTATATATTTTTAATTTTTTGAAACCATAGTAATTTTAAAAAATACTTAAAATTAGTTTCAATAAATAATTTTTAATAAATTTTTAATCCTATCACTACATTAAATTGACCTTGGTCTTTATATTCAAATGTTTATTTACTTGTTGTCAATTATAACTATTTACTGTATCAGAAAGGTAATGAAATATGTTTAGAAGAAATATAAAAATGATAATTAAAGATTTTTGATAAGACATAGAAAGAACTTCATAAAACTATGAATGGAATGTGTCTAAAAATGTCTGAAGAAATAAAATTTTCTAAATTTCAAAATCAAGATATTAAAAATAATATGAATCTGGAATGTTAAAAAAGTTTGGAGAGATTGACAATGATATTTAGATAAAATTATTGTTATACAGCAAATAACTTATTAACGAAAAGTTAAATTAATTAGCTAACAAACAATTATAGGAGAAAAAAAGACAATGATGATTTGGAGGCAACTAAGATATTAGATACCAAGATTTTGCAAAAGTTGAAAAAATAAAAAAAACAAACCTTCTTTATGAAAATAATCAAAGGATAGAGTTTGCTTTATAAAACAAATCACAGAGGCTATCTAATGCTACTAGAGTTTATTAAATGAAAGTAAAATATACGGGAAAAAAGAAAGACTTCACATTCTTTTGTTTCTTTTATCAGTTATTCATTATTTAATCAGATTAATCCTAATCAAAAATCCAAGTTGCTCTATCCACAAATTTTCACATGATGGTTTTTATAAAAAGAACATAAAAAGTGGAAACTTATTGAACTGATATCGGTTCTTTTCCATCATTATCTAAATCTATTTCAGCCTCATCAACACCATTAACTCTCTTTTATCCCAACTCTATTCCATTAAGATAGTGATTTTCAATCTTTTTCAAAACTCACTGAACATTGAACAAAGTCAATGTTCAGTAAGCTGAAAAATGTTGAAAATTGTCAAGTAAACCATCAATTTTTTAAGAAGAGATTTTATTAAAAAATTGATCATTAAGATTATGTTTAAAAGTACCATTGTTAAAATTCTAATCAATGTGTTATTTTTAAAAATAATGCTGATTATGAATTTTTTAAAATTTTACTATAAAAAATTTTTATTATTAAACAGTTATTGTTTCCATGCATATTAGCCTTTTATGAAAAAATATACAGTATTTTAAAATTTACCTTAGTATTTTTTATTTCTCAATTTTTTAATTTCTTTTTGACCTTCCTTAATTCTCATGGCACAATGCAGATTCTTTGTGACATATCAATGTGCTACAGCACACTGATTGAATAACACTGCATTAATACATCAATTTTTTTCAATAAATTTTAGAATCTTGCCATTTCTTTTGTTTTCTTTAAAAATATCAGTATTTAATGGATCGTAATCAAATATCAAAGTATAGTTGTTAAATTATTGATATATATTTTACATAAAACAAATATAGATAGTCCTCGTTTCCCCATCAAAAAAAAAAAAGTATTATTAGGTTTGATTAATGATGTTCTAATAAGCTAATATAATGGTAGTTTAATAACTAGCATAGATTATTATAATACTGTTAGTCTTTATTTGAATGATTTCATTAATATTTTATCATATATGAGGAATAAATTTTAAATTTTTAAAGCCCAAGAACTAATATTTTTTTAATTAATGATATGTTTGTTTCTTTACAAATTTTTGCATTACACTTTTCAAGGAATGAATTATCTAAATCACAAAATAATTAATTGCATATTTCGGTATATTTATAAATATTGAAATTAAATAAGAAAAAACAAAGTATATAACAACAAAAGAACTTAAACTATGTCACAGATAAGAAATATTTTCAGTTTGCATTCTTGAAAAAATCTTTGTTCAAGAATGCAAGCTGAAGATAGCTTCTAGAAAGCCAAAACTATTTATCTGAAATATGATTAAAGTTGTTCTGCCAATGTAGAGCTTGTTTCCTTAGTGGATTTATTGACAGATAGATTCTCTATAATATTAAAATTATATAGTTGATTCTGTAGTTTCAATATTGTGACAATTATAATGAATTTTATATTAAAATTTAAACAAATTTCTTTTTTATCAGTTTTAATATTTAATCTCACACTACTTATTAATTATATCAAATTTATATATACCAGTAAATATTTGTTTTAAAAAATATGATTTTATATTACAAGTAGATCTCGATTTAAAAGTTTTTGCTTAGTGAGTTCCTGGATTTGTGAATTTTTTCAAATCAAACAATGAATATGATGTATCAAAAGAAAAATCAAAAATATGATTAATAATTGCAAAACAAATTCTAAACATTCACAAACAGGCATTTCAAACCATATAAATAGATATACAATCCAGTACAACTGCACTTTTAGCAGAAACTACTGTTAAACAATACACTCACATAAGCACTTTTTAACAGTAGACACATTAAAAGTTTTATTTCAAAAGTTTTTAATGTGTCTACTGCTAAAAAGTGCTTGTGTGAGTGTATTGTTTAATGAGTTTAAGCAGTTTGTTTTATAACTTATGAAACTATTGTTGTTGCTACAAACTCAGAAAAATCAAAATGGTAATACAAGAAGTGAAAGTAGCTCTCTCTCTGACTTCCTTAATTTTACCAGCATATCATGTAAATAACTTCCATTTCTAGATTGTGCCTAAGGCAGAAGTTATCTATATTAAAATACATCTACTTATCTGTCAATAATAATGAAGAATAAAAATTTTTTAACATTTGTGTGATATAAATAATAATTATTATTATTTGCTTGATTTTAAAGGTCGTATTTTCA
Organism: Olivierus martensii; assembly: GCA_000484575.1. Taxonomy (NCBI): domain Eukaryota; kingdom Metazoa; phylum Arthropoda; class Arachnida; order Scorpiones; family Buthidae; genus Olivierus; species Olivierus martensii. The sequence continues at coordinate 7,118 of AYEL01091576.1, read as the reverse complement.
TTAAATAAACTGTTTCATCATAAAAATATATACATATTTTTTACCTTCACTTAATTTTATTATGGCCAAATCTCATTATTGAGAACAGAACCTGTTTTTAATATAATGTTTATGAGAAACTGATTTTTCTTATTTTATGAGCTCATTCCAAGAATGAATTAACTCAAAGTAACTACACTGTATTTTTTTATTATTATTTAATAGTTTACTGACAATGAAATAATATACAGGGTATTAAAAATAAATTTATTTACCTAGTTTAATATTTTTTAAAGGTTTTTTTTTTTATATGATTATATGATATTTGAACTTCAGAAACCATATAAATTTCACAAACTTATTTACAGGTGGTGATAATTTATGAAACTTTAAAAATAAGAAATTTTTTAAATATGCGAGAAACTTTCATCATTCTCAGTTTAATTTAATTTTAATTAATATACTTATAATCTCACTTTCGATATTTTAGCATCCAAGAAAAACTATGCTTCTTTACCGAAATCAAGATAAAATGTTTTTATTTTCGGATGAAGATAAAATTATTTTTATTTACAGGCAAGTTATCTTTGATTGCAATGGAAAAGCACTTTTTGGAAAAACCAAAGTAACAAGCAGTTTCAGAAAGAAATAAACTGCTTACTTTCTGAAGATGTCATTTATTCAGCATTTGGAATCAATTAGTCTTTTTTATATCCAATTTTGATGTGATTTAATCAATATAGATGTCACAATGACATTATCATTTGTCAACGTGATCATAGCATCACTATTGTTGCATCATTATGACATTATAAATCATCATGTTTAATGACATCATCCATTATTATGTCACAATGACATTGCAATTCAAACATGATATCATTCAAATCAGATAAGCCATATATTACTATTGATTTGAATGATCAAAACACTTATCATCATCTATTGGCAATAATGTAACACTATCTGAATCAGATAATTTTAAGTAAAAATATTTTATGATGCAAATGATATTCAAATTACCGTAAGTCTCTAGCATTCCTTCCAATCAAATTACTAATCCCTAGTTCTTTCTATATAGAAATTCTAGAAAAACTGCTGATGATTACTATACCTTCCTAATAATTTTTATTTATGGGAAAATGTTTATAGAAATAAATTCTGTATATTGATAATCTATATAATGTTATAATTTGCATGTGATTTGGAAAAAATGTTGAAATCTTAGGTTTTATCCCAATAGGATAATTTCCTATTCCATATTAAGCATTAAAAACATATTTTCTATTTCTATAGAGAAATTATCCTTTTGGGTCATAATAAAATTTCTGTCCACACTTTTTTTTGGAAAAATGAGAGTTGGATTAATTAAAATTTATACAAAAATCTTCAATAACTTATAAAATTAAAACTATTGGGCACTAGCTAATGAAAGTTGGATTATTATTGGTTAGCAATATATATACAGGCATCAATAAAAAAAACTCATTTCATATATTTTCAGCTTAAAGGATTCATTTTAAAGACTCCAACTATAGATCAACTAAATTGGGATATATCATGATATATTGTTTTGATGAGCAATAATGTTCTGTTACATGAGATTTTCATTTATTTATGGAATATGATATAATTACAATTTTCTCACATTCTTATATTTAACATAACTTTGAAATACAATCCATTCATTGAGTTGTTTATATGAAAGCAACATATATATAATTTTAATTTTTTGCTAATCTTCATTGTTGCTAGCAGAATTTTTCTCTCATCAGAGCTATGAAATTGATTATATTACATAATAAAATATAATATTTGAAATTCTATTGATAATATTTTGAAATTCTGAATTACTCCTTGAAAAAGTGAAAAGAAAGCTTTCTCATATGAATGTATGCAGCATCATGCTTACTATTATAATATCGCATCTCTTTTTATCAAATATTTACCCATTATGTTACAAATTTTTTAATTTTAAAATGGTTTCCATTAAGTTTTTGAAAAATATGTGGACAGCTATATTGTATTCACTAGCCTGAACAAATATACAAAGCTTTATCAAAATCAGTTGAAAGAGCAGTTTCTTTGTGGAAGTGCAGAATGTTTCTTTAGTGTTTGTTAAATAAATTCCAATTCTGGAAAAAAATTACAAGCAGACCATAACAGAATATTTTGAATCACAAAACAACCTCATTGAGGATATAAAAAAATCTATGAAAATACATACCGTCTAATTTATTGCATCTACTCTTCAATTTACCATTAAACTAAAGCACTCTTAGCAGTTGAGTTCTGTTCTAAATTCTATTCAGTAGCTAACATTTTCGGTATTAATTACCATCTACGGAGCTACCAAGATTCAAATAAGTTCCAAACTCTTAACCGTTTATTTATAACAACAAAACTTTGCTAAGGTGATTTAATCTCAGTCAAGTTTCTTAAATAGGATAAATCCATTTCTATAAAATGCAACAAATAAACTAAAAAAAAAAACATAGCTATATATAGATCTTATACACATGTATCATCCCATGAGGCAAACATCATTATTTGCTATAAAGATGTTACAATCCCTACATTACACTTTCATTTGTCATTGTCTTCTAATGTCCAGTGTATCCACTGCATAAGTCCATGTGGGAGAGAGCTCCATTACTGTTCTGTCATTTAATAATTCCCCATATTTGTCTACTCATTATCTCCAGCGTTTCGGTGGTTAGGCCTGCTTTGTTCTTTTGATTGGTTTTATAATTTCAGCTCTATCCCAAGGTATATATAGGTCCTTACTGTATGCTTCCACTGCCAATACCATAGTCAATTTCCCTTTGGATATATCTTTTCTTGTGTCCTTCTATCCTTTGGACAGGGTTCTGGTGGTGACTCCTATGTATGATGCTGTATGCTGTGTGGTTATTTCTTTGACTGGTATTTTATATACCCCTTGCTTTTCTATATCCTTTAGGGGTCTTTTTCATTCCTGAGTAAGCCGAAGATCGGCGGTGCCCTCTGTATCACTAACTTTTTATTCGTCTTTCTGGCTACCTTATTCACAAAGTTAATCTTTTTGAAGTTATACAGCACTGTCATATAACTTTCTTGTTGTTTTGTTTGATTTTCTGTCTGTACCTGGTTATTGGCTGACCTGCTGAGATTTTCTTGTACACTTCTTATACTTTCCAAAAACAATCTTGTGTATCCATGCTGTTCTCCTACTTCCATGATGTAGTCTATCTCATTTTTTAAATCTGTGGTTGAGCACTATATAATATGGCTCTTCTGTAGAAATACCTAAATGCTGCTTTCTTATAGGCTACTGGATCTTGTGACCAATTACGGATAAGGACTGGTTCATAGTTGGTTTTCTATATACAGACGTTTTTAGTCTCCCTTTATCTGCTACTATTTTAATGGCCAAATAATGGATACTGTGCTGGTTAAGTTGCTCTTCCTTTAGCATTAGGTCAGAATTATCCAACATAAAAGCCATAATAAAACTTCTTAGCTTTGTATCATCATTCCATATGACCATGACGTCATCGACATACCTCACATAAAACTTCATTTCTGGTTGGAATTGTTGTATCTTCTGGTTTTCCATCTTTCTAAGTATGATTTCCGCCATGGGGCCAGCCATTGGGCTGGCTATGGATACTCCTCTGGTTTGCTCATAGATCCTATCTTTAAACCGGAAGTATGAACTGTAGCAGATAATATGGGCTATATCTCTCAGTAGTGGGGCTATGTTATGGGACTGCGGAAGATTTTCAATCATAAATCTATAAAACTCGATGCAAGTCGGTTCTAGTTTTAAGTTTAGGTACAGACTTTCATAGTTGTATGTCGCTAGGATGTCGCCTTCTTTCAATTCGGTGTTTCATATTTTCGTTAGGACGTTAGTTGTTATGGTTGTCGACTTATCTGTTTCTCCTTGTAAAATTGTGCATCATTTAGCTAGTACCCTCTCCAGATTATATGTGGGTGCAGTCCTCTTTTCTACTATTAGCCTTGCAGATTGTAACATCTTTACAACAAATAATGAAGTTTACCTCCGTGGGATGATACATGTGTATAAGATCTATATATAGCTATGTTTTTTTTTTATTTAGTTTATTTGTTGCATTCCATAGAAATGGATTTATCCTATTTAAGAAAACTTGATTGAGATTAAATCACCATAGCAACATTTTGTTGTTATAAATAAATGGTTGAGTTTGGAACTTATTTGAATCTTGGTAACCTGAAGATGGTAACTAATACCGAAAACATTAGCTACTGAATAGAATTTAGAACAGAACTCAACTGATAAGAGTGCTTTAATTTAATGATAAGTATCTATGAAAATTTTTAATTAAAAATTTTGCTATTATTAGTGACTATTCTATTTGAAAAATTTACAATATTATGCTATAAAATTATACTAAACATTAAATTATAAATTATTATTTTAAAATTTCAAATGATAAAATTTTTATGAGAAGTTAAATCTATGTAGATCAGATTTTACATAAGTAAGTCTGGAAATGACTTGTATATGAATTTTAATATAAGGAATTATGCTATTTTTCTGAGATTAAAAAATAAACTATATCTTTAAACTAGAATTCATTATTACAGTTTAATTAAAAGTCATTTCATAATAACTAGAAACTATTCATTAAGAGATTTAATTATATTTCAATGATTTCCAACAAAGAACAATAGAAATATGAAAAATTTGATCAAATTTTTCACATCATTTCAATTCTTCTATCTTGGAAATACAGTGGCTGATCGGTTAACAAACAATCTGTTCTAAGAAAATGTTCATTATCCGAATTGTTCATTAACCGATCATCGATTTTTAATGGGAATTTGATTAATTCGTTCTGGAGACCCAAAAACACATAGTAAGAAATTATAAAATTTTTTACTTATGTTTATTTATATATAATAGCAATAATATATACATACATAGTCTTGACTTAACATCTTTATTATTTATTTCCGTTAAAGAATCTGCTCAATATCATTGCTTTTCTCTCTCCTTCAGGATTTTTTGGAAGTGGATTAATAGCATTGTCATGATAGAGATCCCCAAGTCTAAAGTGATTAATAGCATTGTCATGATTAAGATCCCCAAGCCTATTGGTGATTAATAGCATTGTCATGGTAGAGATCCCCTAAGCCTATTGATCTTAACCTGGTATGGGTGCCATTCTAACACTAAAAAATTGTAAAATCTCTCTCTTATCTTCTTTAATAAATGTTTGATTTGTTTTAAGTTGTCTCCGAGTTCATTTTAATCGGGAAAAGCACTGTTCTCCCATTCTTACCCATAAACCCACCAACGCACAAGGCCTAAGTTAGTCATTCCAATTAGATTAGTTAAGCTGAAATATCCTCATGGAATATTTTTATCTGGCAGTAGGTTAGTTAAGCCGAAATATCCTCATGGAATATTTTTATCTGGAGGTATTAGTTAAGCCGAAATATCCTCATAGAATATTTTTATCTGGCGGCGGGCACTTATAGAGCCGCCACACAGGCTAACCAGCACCCACAGATGGGGTCAATCGGAATATTGAAGGATGGGTTTCAACGGTTTGGGTCCAGATCCCTCCTAAAATTTGGAGGAGTGGGACCCCCGGATCCTCCAGAATGGCCCAGCATTACCATGCAGCCATCCAGCTCATGTCATTCGGTCAATCCGCGGGTCCGACAGTTTGTTCTATGAAGTGTTCATTATCCAAACGTGTTCGTTAACCGAACATAAAAATCTTTCAAAAAAGTGTTCGTTATCTGAACTGTTCATTAACCGATCACCCACTGTATTGAAATAATTAAATCTGTTTATATTTACATTATAACATAAATTTCATTAAATCAAATTTATATTTTAAAAATTACTTTATATTTCTTTCATTAATCATAGTTTTTTAAAATTTGAAAATAGACTGCTTTTGTTTATTTCAGAATAAAATCACTAACAAACAAGCACTTAAAGATTAAAAAATAAATGAAAGTTATTGAAAAAAACTTTAAAAGTTCACAATTAGTAGTATGCTTAAAAATGGTTTTGTGGTTAATTTTAAAATTTGATCATAGCACAAAATAAAATACACAGGATTTAATAACTATATTATTAGCCTTTCTTCTCTGGAGTATCCTAAATAATCAAACCTGCTTGATTAAATATTTAATTTAGTAGAAAGTTCAGTAATTGAATATTTATCATTGGCTTTTTTGTTGCTAATCATTTCAAAGAATAAGAAAAAGGTTAATAAAATGTTTGTATATATATAATAGGAGGTAAATATCTATTATAATAAAACCTCATAGATAGAAAAATTAGAGTTCAAATTATGCCACTTCAAATTATATGATTTTTTCAAATAACATCTATTTATTGGATAAGCCCTTATATTTTTAAACTCATTATAACAAATCTTACTTCTACATACAGCATGTGTGTAAATTAACAATTATTGCATTCTTATAAAAAGACTTTTCTGAAATTTTTTATATATTTCTAAGAAACAGTCTGAAACTGCACAGTTAAGACAAAATTCTAAAAAAATTCAATTTTTCAAAATGATCAATTTTATTTTATATATTTATATAAAATAAATGTGATCATTTTGAAAAATCGACAGTATTTGAAGTTATGTTATGAAATAAAACAGAATATTTCTACATTTTGGTAATTTTCTACATTCATTTTTGATTTCAGATTAACACAAAATTAAAAATTAAATTTTTAACTATCACTAAGTTTTTGAATATTATGCTTTTCAAGTATTGATATATCAAGATTTATTTGTTTTGTTTATATATAGTCAAAGCTAGACCATTACCTTCAAAATACAAACTTTCTTTGACTATATATCAACCAATCAAACAATTGAATATAGTATTTGAACAGTATTATCAAACATTGAAGTGGAACTATCTTCTAACCCCACAAAGAGATAATGTATCATAATACATTAAATAATGATTTTGTAGAAAAATTCTGTGGTTTGTCCAAATTGAAAAATTAATATCAAACTCTTGTATGCAATCTTTTTGGAATAAAAGGAACAATGTCCTACACTTGAAATCTAATAGTATTTAACCTACAGTGAGTGTAAAAAGTATTCGTACACCTCAACATATGGGGG
>AYEL01091575.1:0-39335 GCA_000484575.1 Olivierus martensii | reverse complement strand
CACTAAATATAATTAAAAGAAAAAATAAAATTATTATATTGTCTAATAATATTTATATTTTTTTAAATATTTATTTATATCATAGAGGGGAAATGAATCGAATTTACCGAAAATTACCAAAAATTGGCCCATGCAAGTTTTGCCATCTCCTTGCAAGTAATTAACTAAATTATAGCGAAGAATAAACGAGAAAATATTTATTTATACTTTTATAACTGAATGTTAAAGATTATTCTGTTTACCTTGGTAATAAGAGATTTTCGTGTAGTTTCATCAATCCATGAAGCTTTGGTTGAAAGTTCCTCAAGCGTATCTTTAAGAAATTTGGTCATGTGATCAATCTAACAAATGAAAAAAAAACAAACATGAAATTTGCTATACTTTTCAAACCACAGTTCAAAATAATAATTTACCATATATGTTTTAAATACTGTTTCTTTAATATATAAATAATCCACATATAAAGGCATTAAATCTTTCAGAAGAGAAATGCACTTCTTAGGTGTTGACGATTTTTCATCAAAGGCATATTTGATCATTAATTCGCGAAAATAATGTTTTGCTTGAAAAATAACATAATTTGCAATTATTCTGAAAAAAAGGCATATTTGATCATTAATTCGCGAAAATAATGTTTTGCTTGAAAAATAACATAATTTGAAATTATTCTGAAACAAAAAATATGAATTATTTAATTAAAATTTAAAACTTTAAATGAAAAAAAAAATCTTCAATAAATTTACAAACTTTTCTTCGATATTTTCTTCATTGATGACTTTAAAAAGATTTTTGAAATATTTTATATTGTACACAGCTATTTCGTCATTCTTACTAACCTTTCTGTAAACATCTTTCATCACCATATTAATGAAATCTACCCAGTGATTCTGAAGAGAATCAAAGCAGTTAAAAGAATCAAGACAGAGTTTATTATTCACAACAATTAAACAACTTACAAATCTAGTTCTTTTACTGAATTCTTCAATTGTAATTATTTCTACTGAATCGACAGGATCTGTTACAATTCCCTGAAATTATAAACAATCATTAAAAAGTATAATTAGAAAAAAAACAACATATCAGCAATATTGTTATGACATAGACAATTAGACATATTCATAAATATTTTGCTAACAGAAACTATATATGAAAAATTTAAAACAGAATTATATGATTGCTTCTTAATATTTTAATAGTTTGTTGGTCTTTATAATCATAAAATAAATGATATCATGGCTTATACCGTTATTTGATGTAAACATTTAAACTTATTTTCTTACGATGTTATTCAATAAAATGTTGACTGTATGCATTCATTTTATTCATTTGTCTATCATCAAATAATATATCAAGAATAAACAGTGTAGAGTAATAAAATTTATAAGAGATCATACCTTATTAATATAGATATAATGCCCGTTAACTTTGATAGTGTTATGTGATCTAGTTACAAGACGATGCTCATTTCTAACTTTAAAGATTTCTACCTATCCGAAACTAATATATTTTTCGCAAACGAAAGATAGTAGAGGTCGAAAGATAGAAACGAAGGATAGGGGATTTGTAAAAAATAGCTACAACCTCACCATTAGAAAATTATTATAAACGAAATTTCAAAATCAAACTAGGCAAACTTACAAAATTTCGTGCTTTGTCCAACTTTTCTAGTTTTCTAATATCAGAACTAGTAAATCTGTCTTGAAAATCCGAAATTAAATTCGATATAGTGTTACTGGTCACTTCATCCATATGAGCAGGCTTGATCTGCAAACATGTACTATCATTTAATGAAACATTCATAAATTTTATAATTAAAATAAGTTATCTAATGTCAGATATTTAAAGTTTGTATATTTTAATATATTAAATATATAAAATTCTATTGTTAAATAGTTTTCGCATAGATTTATGTACGTTTATGGCTGCGATATTCTAAACGTCAGACGGTTTAATATACAGTATATAAAAATGCTTTCACCATCATAATATTTTCCTCTTTTGTTTTTTCATTGAGTGTCACTCCGAATTCAAATAAATCGTGTTTCGAAATTTTAGTGGCCAATGCTACACTGTTGAATAAAAATCCTGTTTCTTTCCAATTTGTTTGTTCTACGGGCCAACCTCCAAGTTCATTTATTAGTGCACGACTATAATTCGATTCTGTCCTTTCGTCTTATAAAAATAAAATTGAATTTTTCAATATTCACTATAGAATAATATGCAATACGTTCTTTGCATGCACTCACCTGAATGAAGACAAAATTCATAGTAATTTAACGCCTTTTGAATTATTGAAATGTTCACATTGATGCTGTGGTTATTAATTAATTCTGAAAGGCAAAGTTATATAACATGTTTTATTTTATTCAATATTTTTTAATTATAAAATTCCGTGATTATCATTACCGATTAACCTATCGTCGATTTGTTTTTGTAGTTCATCCATTTTGTTGTTCTCAATTGAAAAGTTGGCATGTCGTTGACCACAAGCATAAGAATAGAAGTCTTTACAAGGATCGACAGATCTATTCATTGAAAGCATCAAATTCATAGCTATATTGAAATTAAAAAAATAATAAATTTTGATGATAATTATTAATTATATTAAAAAAAATTATGTTGTTCACGATAATTAATTTCGATACAAACCACTGTTTATACAAGACATAGAAATGCATGATTGCAGCGAATCTATCAAAGATAATTTAGTTAATTTATAAATTTTCTATTTAATTATCTTGTGAGAAGATAATTAACATATTCATCTAAAATTACCTAATATTCCATAATATAAAAATGAAAGTCCCAGAAGGACAAAGATAGTAATGATAACCATACAGAAACAAACTGAAATAATGACAATTGTTTTTTCTCGAGAACTTCTGTAAAAAAAAGTAAAATTTGAAATTTAAATGATAATTAAAATGTGGCATATAGCATTTATCTTAATTAAGCATAAAACTTTTTTGATAATTAGTCTTTAGTTATATAAATTCAGTAAAATTACCTTAATGATGGTAACTAGTTCAAGAAACCAGCAGTAAGAGCATATGAAATACGTGCTAACAGCTTTTAGATGTTAACATGTATTTTGTATAAGGTGAAGTGGTATAAGTGTAGAGCGGTTTTTGCAATGTTGGACTTTAAACCCAAATATTGTAACTTATTATATAGATATTTAACAGAGTCGTTAACAATCGCAATGCGCAACTATTACATTTAATTCATCCTTGAAAATTTTAAATTTGCTACAAAATCGTACAAAATGTCAGCTACACTTAACTCGAAACGGGGTAAGAGTGTACGTGCATGTTAAAAAAGCTTTGAAATTTATTTACTCATGCTAATTGGCAAGAGCAGAATTATGACCAAATCTGCTATAAAATGCTTTTTACCGCATTAAGATAGGTTTTATCGTTTTAGAGTTATCCTTTGTTAAAGAAACATGGATTGAACTCTGAAATGTGAGAGGCGGCATAGTGAAATAAAACAAAAATATAAAATGATGTAAGTGCACAAATTGTTTAATAACAACTTGTGTACTTATATCACTTTATATTTTTGTTTTATTTCACTATACCTCATCTCACATTATTTACTTTATATCACTTTTTATTTTTGTTTAAAGTAACAAAGTGCACATTTTGTTATTTAATATGACAAAATGTTTTTTTTATCAATAAAAAATGGCTTATACAAAAATTTTAATTGATATCTTTGCATTTATCAATCATTATCTCGACAACGTTCACATTTCGTTCATTTCTTTTGAATAATCACTCATGCTGGTTTTTCTGACGTAGCTGCGACCCATGTTATAATATATGCTAGAAAAAAGAAGTTAATAAACAAATTAAAATGTAGAACACAAAAAAATAAAATTGAACGTGTTATGAGGCTAGAGCAGCCTAATACGCGATTACCTCAAGGTGCTGATCTGCACTTGCCCCAGGTAACAATATTTACGGGCAAGAGCTTACCAAGGTTTTTCTCAATAAATTTTGAAATGTCAAAAAATATTGTTTATTTAATATAAATTTTAATCAATATTCTTCATATTTACCAAAAATATAGCTCCTAATGTGACGTTATCTTAAGAATTATTGCACTTTTATGGTCCTGTCAAAGTTGTGTGCGCTGTTCGGACGCAACGCTTTTGTAAAGGTCGATGTAAATACTGGAATCACATCATTCATCGTGCGTTATCCATGTCGATAGGATGATGTTAACTTGTAGTAGAATACTACAATATCAAATAGCAAAATTTCACTTATAATAAAAAAGCCCGATAATGCACTTCCCCTAACTACGCCCTTACCCCACTCCATCTTAATTGATTCACGAAGAGCATACAGATTCGTAAACCAACAACTAAAAAAACTATTGGTTCAATTGTTGGTTTGCTTATATTAATTTGAAACGAGCTATTTAAACTAATATACTGTTCCAAAAACCGTCAGATATTACAAAGAAATCGCTGTATTTTTTCCTGCTTAAAATACGTGTTAATATTGATTTCATTGTAATAAATGACAATGTATATGTAATCACCATATTGATATGTCTACTAAATCATATGATTTTTCAGTAATTATCTTGCAATAGATACATGCAACAGATATTACTAGCACTATAATATATTCTATAAAGTTTAATTCATATATATTATTTTTATAAATTTTCATTATAAGAATCAGCTTTAGTACAAAAATAAACTTATAAAGTTGACATGAAAAAGCGATGAACGTAACAAAATAGTCAAGAATATATATAATGACGTTCTTCCGATTCAATTATATGTAAAGCCACAAAAACTTTTTAAATGAGTATCATATCGATCACATGAGACAAATAATTTCATACATATAGAATTTTGAAAATTTTTAAAGCTGCCATCTTATTACGAAGTTGCATGGTATCATCAAAACTGATACCTTGGATAGAAAGGAATGATCATCTAAAATTTGAATGCTCTGCAATGTTTTGCTCTTAGATATTTTGCGAACATCTAGTAAACATACAGATTAAAAAAGTAATTACATGATAATATGTTTAAAAATTATCTAAAATCCTTTCAAATGGTTATAAATACTATTCACCTATAATAAATAATTCTAGAGATCTTAATATTTTAATGATTTTGGATCTATTTTTTACTAGCAGATAAACAAACAAAGTGAATATATATATCTAATTTTATTGCAAAAAATGACTTAAAAATTGAATCACTGAATGAAATTATAGCTCTCAGTAAGAACTATCGTGGTCCAAATTATTCCATGATCATTCTTATGAGAGACAGTGACTGGTGGCTTAGAATCACTATCCTACTTTATGATGATAGTTTATGTTAAATGTCTATTATATACTATTTTAAATATAGGAATTTTTTTGTAGACTAGAAAATTCTTTTAAAAATTTTACCTTATATGTTTTATTTGACTTAATTTTTCCATTTTTTTAAATAGTTTCTTTAAAACGTTATCTTAAACTTTGATATATTATTTTACACTTTAAAATTCGTTATAAATGTAGAAATGAATAAATTTAAAAATTCTCTAAACAGAATACTTTTTGAAGAATATTCCAAACGAGCTACAAAGCAATAAACTACGTTCCAAAATAATAAAACATAAACTTTGAATATTTTGCTTTCGTCAGAAAAAAATCTATAATCAAATTATGCCACAGAATAACTTTTTATTAATATATTTATTTTCATGCATTTTAGAGTGTTATTTATTTATATTCGCCATCTTTCCAAATATCGATTTAGCATTTGTGAAGCATCTTAAATTCATTATAATCGATTGCTTATCTAGTAATAATGATTCGATTTTGATCATTTTTAGAACTCACGATCCTCTAGTACAGGGGTATCAAACTGGTGGCCCTCGAAGTTATTTTTTGTGGCCCCCAACACTCTTAATTAAAATGAAATGAGAACATGTTATGAGATAATAGGAAGTAATTCTCGCTTCATAGCTATGTCATGTACTATGATGCATTAGTTTGATTTTAATGAAATTTGTCGTAAAAGTTTTTTCGATTGACCTTATCGGACATATACATACAATGGCTTTCGGATTGGTGACACAAATTAAGTACTTTTCTGCAAGAACTATATCGTTTTATGCGAAATTTCTGACCAAAAGCAAAATGTCATAAATGAGAACCTGTATTTTTTTCGGTAGCCAAATACAATAATCAAGTTCCAAACAATCCCTCTTTGAAGGATGTCTATAAAAGACGTGCTAACGGGCTTGTTAAAGATATATTTGTTGTGTTATTAACTTATTTAAAAAAGGTTAGTTGTTATGAATATTTGAATTTATAAAATTTTAATGAAAGCTTTTGTTGTTATACAGAAAATTGGATCAGCGAGGAATTAAATTAAAAAACATGCATAATTAAAAGCAATTATGTAATAATTATATATTTTTGTAATAAGGCGGAGTGGGGTAAGTGCACAACGGTTTTTACAAAGTTGGACTTTAAACGATGGTATTTCAACCTATCGTATAGATATTTGGCAGGGTCATTAACAAACTTTAAACGAAGGTATTTCAACCTATCGTATAGATATTTGGCAGGGTCGTTAACAATGGCATTCCACAGCTAATACCGTTTAAATCATTTTTGAAAATTTTATATTTGCGACAAAATCGTACAAAATGTCAGCTATTCGCACTTAACCCGAAACGAGGTAAGAGCGTACCTACAAGTTAGAAAAGTTTTGAAGTTTATTTACGCACCCCAATTGGTACAAGGAGAATTAAGAACAAATTTGCTATAAAATGCTTTTTACCGCATTAAGATAGGTTGTTTCGTTTTAGAGTTATTCCTTGTTAAAGAAACGAGAATTGAACTCTTGAAATGTCAGAGGACAACTTCGTCCCACCGATTTCGATAGGCTTTAACATACAGGTTGGGGGACATCGAAAAGTGACTCCTGTAAAAGAGTTTAGGTCATTATGCCTTCGTTATTAAAAAAATCGAGGTCAAATATCATAAAGCTGGACCGCACCGCTTATATGGCTAAAAAACTGCTGATATTTCGACCAAAGCGGTGGCGTAGTGACTAAGGTGCCTCTCTGCAGATCTGAACGTTGTAAGTTCGAGTCTCGGTTGCGTATATTGTTTTTTCAAGTGAATAAGTTAAAATATTACTAACAATTAAACTTCAAGGTAAAAGGGTATTAACAACAATAAAACTTCAAGGTAAAAGTAAGTTTTTTTTTTTTTATCATAGTTACAGTTTGGCAAAATCACTTTTCAATTATTGTTCGGACTCTTTCTCGCTTTATCTCTCCCACTTTCTAATTGTCGTAAATAACTATGCGTCGGGTGATATCTAATATTAATATATCCATTTGCGCTCGAAGCCTCTTTACGTATGGGGTAGTAGCAACTCGTCGAATTGTTGCTATCCCATACGTAACTATGACTAAAAAAATAGATTTTATCTAGAGTTTTATTGCTAGTAATATTTTAATTTATTCACTTAAAAAAAAAAATACGTAAACGAGACTCGAACTCACAACCTTCGGTTACGCACGCAAGCGCTTTAACTACTACGCCACCAGTTTAGCTGCAAAGGGTCTAAATTTTTAGGTATATAAGCGGCGTGGTCCGGCGTCATGACATTTGACCTCAATTTTTTTAAAAACGAAGACATAGTGATCTAAACCCTTTTACACGGGTCACTTTTCGATGGCCCCGTTTGCTGTTCGGACGCGACGCGTTTGTAAGAGTAGGTGTAAATACCTGATTCGCATCATTCATCGTGAGTTATCTACTTCGATAGATCGATATTAATTTATAGTAAAATACTACAATATGAAATCGCAAAATTTCGATTTTCTTATACTAAAAAATCCCGATAATGCATTTCCCCCAAGTACGCCCTTACCCCACTCCGCCATATGTTCATTTGATTATACAATGTTTTAATTATCCTATCTATATTTCTGAATCCTTACTCTAAAATGTAATTTTGAAAAAATTGAAATGTGAGGTGGCCCGCGGCAATCTTACAGGCACATTAAATAGCCCTCGAATTAAAATGAGTATGACACGCCTGCGTCTAGTATAATGGTCTTCAAACTTTTTAATAACTCATCCTTTTATTAGTAAATAACAATTGCACCCATCCTATACAATAAACGTGTATCATAAGCATCCATGATCATGACGAGCAAAAAACGATTTTGAGTACGGTCTTCAAACTTTTTAATAACTCATCCTTTTATTAGTAAATAACAATTGCACCCATCCTGTACAATAAACGTGTATCATGAGCATCCATGATCATGACGAGCAAAAAACGATTTTGAGTATGAGAATACCAGACTTTAAGTACTAGAGTAGTTGTTTCCTTACTTTGGGGACAACTACTCTTATAGAGCCCAATAATAGATGCAAATTTCGTTCATATGAGTTATCTTTTCGATAGAAACTATTTAAATATGGTCCAATATTCATTATTTTTCAATATGCTTGATTTCTGATCTGAATAATACGTATATATAAATTTCTTTAAGATTACCTGAGGTTTACGTGAGATATTATCCAAAATTTGTGACTATCTTTCATGGCATGCACTTTTATACCAAATTCATATCAACTGCACATTATTGCTATACCAGGCCCTTCTCTAGTTACGAACATAATTCATACGTAAATTTCGTTCCTAACTCAGACACTGCTGTTATTTTGGCTCCAAAAGTATTGAAGTAACTTTGTACAGTGTAATTCAAAAAGATCGTGCCAAAATTTAAAGACTTGTACAGGATAAAATTCCGAATAAAAAGTCTAGTCGCAATTTTTGATTTGAGGCTCCGTTTAAAAGATATAATGCGTGAAAGTTTTTGTGACGTCATTTCCGGTAGTCAAACAAATACTTTAAAAATATTTACATTTTAAAACTCGTCTATAAATTTTATCTACTTAAAAACTATTCCTAAAAATTTAAAGCTTCGAGAACAGATTGTTTATTAAATTAGCGATCGATTATTTAAATGAAATGTAATTGTTTTACCAACGCAGCATTCATTTCGAACAGAATTTCATTTTCGAAGATAATTATGTTCGAAAATGAATGCTGCGTTTTTAAAAACAATTACATTTCATTGAAATAATCGATCGCTAATTTAATAAACAATCTGTTCTCGAAGCTCTAAATTTTTAGGAATAGTTTTTAAGTAGATAAAATTTATAGACGATTTTAAAAATGCAAATAAACATATTTTTAAAGTATTTTTTGACTGAAGCAGTAATGACGTCACGAAAACTTTCGCGCGTTATACTTTTAAACGGAGTCTCAAATCAAAAAACCTGACTAAATTTTTTATTCGTAATTTATCCTCTACAAGTCTATAAATTTTGGCCCAAATTTTTTGAATTACGGTCTTAGAATGGCACCCATACCAGGTTGAAGTCAATAGGCTTGGGGATCTCTACCACGAGAATACTATTAATCACTTCTGAAAAATCCTGAAGGAGTGAAAAGTAATCGATATTGGACAGATTCTTTATCGGAAAATAAATGAGAGAAAAGCAATCGATATTGGGCAGGTTCTTTATCGGAAAATAAACCTATATAGATGAAAATGCAAGACTATGTATGTATATATTATTGTTATTACATAAAATGAAAATGCAAGATTATGTATGTATATATTATTGTTATTACATATAAATAATTGTAGTAAGAAATTATATAATTTTTTATTTGTTTTTTTTGGGTCTCTGGAACGAATTAATCAAACTCCCATAAAAACTTATGGTAAATCAATGATCAGTTAACGAACAATTCGGATAACGAATATTTTCTTGAAACAGATTATGTTCGTTAACCGATCACCCAGTGTACAACTTTTTGAAATTTTCTAAAATGCAAGTTTGTATATACAAAAGTTCATAACTTGAGAAACAAGCATGTGTGTAAGAAAATATCATAATACAGTGGGTGATCGGTTAACAAACAGTTCGGATAACGAACAAATCGGTTAACGAACACTTTTTTGAAAGATTTTTATGTTCGGTTAAAGAACACATGTTTGGATAACGAACACTTCACAGAACAAGCTGTGGGACCTGCGAACTGACCGAATGACTGATGAGCCGGATGGCTGCGTGGTAAAGCTGTGGCTTACCATTCTGGAGGATCCGGGGTCCTACTCCTCCAATTTTTTTAGAAGAGATCTGGTCCCGGACATTGAAACCTATTCTTCAATCTTCCAGTTGACCCCATCATAGGTGCTGTGATGATGGCGGCTTTATAAATGGCCGCTGCCAGATAAAAATATTCCATGAAGGTTAACTAAAAATATAAAAATATTCCATGAGGCTTAACTAATCTAACAGAATGACAGACTTAGGCCTAGCGCGTTGGTGGACTTATGGGTAAGGATGGGAGAACAGTAGTTTTCCCAATTAAAATGAACTCAGAGACAACTTAAAACAAATCAAAGATTTATTAAAGAAGGTAAGATAGAGATTTTACAACTTTTTGGTGTTAGAATGGCATCCACACCAGGTTAAGGTCAATAGACTTGGGGAACTCTATCATGACAATGCTATTAATCCCTTCCGAAAAATCCTGAAGAAGAGAGAGAGGCAATCGATATTGGGCAGATTCTTTATCAGAACGAGAGAAAAGCAATCGATATTGGGCAGGTTCTTTATCGGAAAATAAACCTATATAGATGAAAATGCAAGACTATGTATGTATATATTATTGTTATTACATAAAATGAAAATTCAAGACTATGTATGTATATATTATTGTTATTAGTTATAAATAAACATAAATAAAAAATTATATAATTTCTTACTATGTTGTTTTGAAAACATAAATAAAAAATTATATAATTTCTTACTATGTTTTTTTGGGTCTCCGGAACAAATTAATCAAATTCCCATTAAATCCTATAAATCGATGATCGGTTAACGAACAATTCGGATAACGAACATTTTCTTGTAACGGATTATGTTTGTTAACCAATCACCCACTGTAATCACATCAGATTTTTGTAAAATATATTTACTGAATGTATAATAGTTTATTTATAAAATAATAATTTAACTTACTGGTTTCATATGTAAAACATGACCTACAAGATATCTTGCTGATTCATTTGGTTCAAAAATTTTCTTTCGGATAAAACAATTTTTCAGTATCTTTATTATTTCCAATGCTCTTACTCTCTTAAAATATCTAGGTTTAAATTGACTCCAAATATTTCCATACATTTTATTAAAACCTAAAAATAAATACAGTATAAAATAACAAAATTCATCAAAATGACATAAGGTACACAAGCCAAATAAGGCCATGTTAAGGTTTGATTCGTAGATAACTAATCATCATTGGATCAATTTTTTAAAATTAAATATATCTACAAATTGATTCATGGAGAAAAGAAAAAAATATAAAGTTTTAATGAAAAATTTTGTTTCCTTAACAAAACAAATTGGCATTATTAGGACTAGGGATTCATAAATAGGCCAGCTCTGTTTTTGAATTCTGGAACTGGTCAAAGATAATAAAAGTTTAAAATTAAGGTAACAAGTGATTGAATAAAACATTTTTATTATTAATATAAATACATATTTATATACAGTCGGACTTCCATATATCAAAATTGAAGGTGTCTTAGAAAAATTTTAATATATAGAAACTTCATTATATAGAAACCTGAATTTTCTCTAATGTAGTATAGTAGTTAAATGATATTTTATCCGTATCGCCATTTTCGTGACCCCCTGACAGCGGCGATGGTTGTTCACAATTTGTAAAACTCCAACTTAAATAATTTGAAAAAAAGTTTTGGGAAAAAATATGCAAATGAATTTTTTTAATGTTTAAAAATATATATACAATATATTAATGTTTTAAAATTCTACTGCATATAATAGATAAATAAAAAAAATGATGGACCAAACATGGATTTATGAATCAAAATAAATTAGAATAATTTAGAATATTGTATGAAATTTTAGATGTAAAGTAATTTTGAATATCCTGCTGAAGTAATTTCAATGCAGATTCCTCGTAAAAATGTTTGCATTTATTGAGCGACTCAAAAATATTGTTCGGCACATTTTTTGCAAATCAAAACCCTTGGCAAATAGTTTCAAATGCAGCCAATATTGGCACTGTGGCATTATTGTGATTGATATTAGGATAGATCTATTTTGTTAAGAAATCAGATAATCCTTATGTTATTCCTACATTGTTAATCCTTAGTGTCATCTACCAACACAAATATAAATTAAAATTGTAATGAAAATTAAATTCTATCCTGCAGTAAGAATGTGATATCAAAGTGTCCTTCAACTGCAGATCATCACTAACAAATTTCAAGAAAGTCTGCTAATTAGTTTAAAGGTTATTAGTGGGAATACACAGATATTGGCCCAATTTTATAAGCCTCTATTTTCTTTGGAAAGTAGGCTAAAAACAGATAAAATATGCTTTCAGAATATATACAGCATATTATATTTTCATAAATTATACATAGAGTTATAAACAAAAATGTAATTATCATGTAAAAGTATCAGCATAATCAAATCTGGTCACATAGATTTCCTCCTCCCCACACTGATGCTCACTTAAAACAATGATTTATATATTTTAATACTCAGCAGAATATGCTGATCAAGGAGATACAGTCCTTTAGTGGAATTATTCACCAATTTCTTCAGAAACAATTAGCTGGTCTTATTGATCTACATGACCTTTCTTTGTACAAGTGCCTTATGTAATATTATAATCAAAGATTAGCTCTCTTTTAAACTATTATTATTATTTTTAAATAATTCTTCTAAATTATTTATTTAATATATTATTTTTATAATTTTGTTCTGGTCTATTTCTTGACCAACTCAGCTTTCAAACAACAAGAATAGTTTAGAATCTTTTATTTTCTAATGAGTAAATGCATTTAGAGTTGAATATCTAAATTGCCTTCACTCCTCATCAGTACATTTGATTTTACAATTCTTAAAATTCTTTTGTATATTGATTTACATGATACAGATCAGGTCAGTATTTTTTTTTCTAGCTCTAATTACATTGTTTTTTGTTTCACAATTAAGGCTTATGTTCTTATTTTTAATTCTTAATTCATGTTACATTATGTTATTTAATTCATAAATGCAGTAATTATATAAAGTTTTATTAAGAGAAATTACATTACAGTTAAAAACGGTATCAGAATAATATATATCAGCTGAAATTTACTATAATATATACAAATAATAAAAAAAAAATTGACTATAATGTATAATAAGCATGTGCTTAAATTTAGGCTTAACTAGAGAAAAACAAATTCTTTTACTTACGTTTGTAAAAATTAGAATTCCTGTTATTAAATGAATATGGTGTTCTGTATCAATTTATATATAAAATTATGATGATTATATGTCTCAAAAATAAAATATAAAATTTAAATAATTTAAAATAAAATCCACAACTAAAACTAAACCAAACCAGTAGTATGTACACCAACCGATAGGAGCGCTACGATAGATGTGCTACGTTGATCCTCATAGAGGTTGAAACGCTTAACTTATAGGCAGCTTTGGTGTGACCACTGTTTGGCGATTGCAAGTCGTTGCCATTGCTATTGCAGCCGCACACACGACAAAAAATTGCATAGTGTGACCACAGTTTTAGGCACCCATTTATACCATAGGCAAGTCGTTGCCATTGCTGTTGCAGCCGCACGCGCGACAAAAAATTGCATAGTGTGACCACAGTTTTAGGCACCCATTATACCATAGGCAACAATGCAATAACTTATCTCTTGATTACGCTTATAATTATATCGATACTGTGCACCATTTGTGTTAAATTAATAAGAAAATAGATTAGTTTATTATTAAAATAACACGAAATTTCCCTACAGAACAGCCAGAAATTATTTTACTGTCAACATATCTGAGCACGTGACGTAAAACTAATCTACCTCCAACGATAAGGTAAAACCTTAATGGAATCGTCCCACACTAAGCGTGTTCGAATAGACGCCTAGAAAAAGCAATCGCATTGGATTGAAGTAGTGTAAGGAAGCCAAACAACTTTGACCTATAGGAGAAACTTTTTGCACTGAACTGTACATCTACCTTTATTATACAGGACGAATTTTTATAATTTCTTACTCGATTTTATGCATCCAGTTAGAAAAAATACTGAACAAAATATAACGTAATTGATCGATTAAAATATCTTTACTGCAGTAACATAAAGCAATGAAAGAAAATTACGTAAAACAAACCAATATTTTAATATTACGAAACAATGATATTATAAATTTTGGAGAATTGTAATTACAGTAAAATAATTATTTAAAAAAATTTTTACATAATATCGTATACATTATTTAATTCATACTTTTATAATTATTCTATTGATGTTATTTTTTAGTGATTGATAATTTTTCTCGTAATTGATTATTCATTCATTTTTTATAGTTTAATAATAAGAAAAATTTTAAAAATAATCTAATGGAATAAATGGATGTTGAAATAAGAGACATAGGTAAAAGATCATAAATTTTTGTGCTAATTCTTCTTTATGATGGATCATTCAAAGGATTGTGCAAGAAAATTATTTATCACGAATACCACTTTAATAATGTTCAGTGAGGTGGAAAAAATAATTTACAAAGATCGATTTCTCGTAGAGAAATAAAAGCTTTAAAACTATTTAACTGAAGTCATATAAGACAGGTTTAACGTTTTGCAACTTCTATCTGTCTAACACATCAATTTACAGATTTTATAGAAACTGAGGAACAGAAGCGATATAAATTTTCTATTGTTTTTCATTTTCGAAATAATATAAATATATAAATAATATAATGTGTGAATTACTGATTATTGGAAAACTATTTATTTTTGTTATACGAATATTTGTGCAATATCCGTGTAATAAAAATCAAGTTATAGTTTAAAAATAAAGACAAACTAACAGCAGAAAAAAGGAAAACAATAACAAATTGGCGTTATTATCATCTCAATTTATTATATACATGGAAATTACAAAACCGGATATACAATACTTAAAACTCATTTTTCTCGAAAACTGCGATGTCTTTAAAAGATAATTTAGGAGTTTTCGTTTATTTATCCACGAGAAATTGTTAAATGCAATTGTTTTTTGACTTACTGAAAAAAAATTTTTATATATGGTCGACTGGATGGCGGGCTTTCACTTGTAATCTGATCTAGGTTCAGTTCGGGATCCCAGATCTCCAGATTTATTCATGGAATGTGCCAGCTCATTGAATCCCATACAGATGACAGTCCGGCTTGACATTTCATAGAGATAGATAACCTGTTATTAGACCATGTATTAGACCAACCATTACTAAGCATATTAGCAGTGATTAGAAAGTAAAATAATTAGGAATCCCTTAATGCTGTCTGGAGTGAAACAACAAATGCATAGGAGTTATGGGATAAAATTTGTGTTCCAGTCATAATCACAATATAACTTTTGATAGTTAAATAATTATTTCCTCAATCCGTCACTAGTCATCTATCATTCAACTGTGTTTGAAATAAAAAAAATACACGAGTTTATTTGAATTTTAATTATCAGAATTAATTTTATTATTAAATATTAATTAATTTTTAATCAATAATAATGAAAATTAAAATGATTATTATTATTTATCAATAATAATGAAAATTTTTGCTGTGTTATATAAGTTAAACATGACTTTTTTCATTTTGAAATGTCATTATAAAATGATCTAATAAATTTAGAATACTATTCTTTGTTAAATTTTCATATATAGTAAGTCGGGGGAAGATGCCATCTATATGCTAATTCCGAATAATTTTTATATATGGCAATATTGCCTTCCTCAATCTTTTCGTGGAGACATGTTAATGCAACGTTTGTAGTAACGTGGCGGTTCAGCGAAAAAAACTTGAATTTTAACGATTTCTCTGGGTAAGCGACTCATAATATGCATGTATTGAATAATATAACTATAAGAATTTCTAGTATAAGGTGTTGCTGTTTGTTTTACGGTGGGATGTCGGATGTCATGGATAAATATGGATGTAGAGACGAACACATAGTGTATGTAGGGAATCAATCCAGTGGGGCGGCCATTATTGAATATGACGTCATACTGGCATCTTAATGCGTGGAGTGAACGCCAATAAAATCTTTGGGGGTATTATGCCACAAGTGGCTTTTTACCCCAAGCAATATTTAAACATTTAGTTTTACAAGTAATGCAGATATATCCATATTATTTCGACTATTTTCTATTATACTTTATAACAGGGGTGGCCAACTTGTTTGTCATTAAGATCGACTTAATATGTTAACAATGAGTTCGCGATTTACCTTCGAAATTCTTCATTTGATGGTCAGAGTAGCGATAGGAGCCAAAACCACATATCCCAAAACAACATTAGCCCAAAACTAGATATCCGTCAGCGGCGACGGTTTTTTCCTTTTACTTTACTCATAAATCTCAAAAAATAATTCACTTCAACTCTCACAACTGTCAATTCAAAGGTGTCATATTGAATAATTCACTTCAACTCTCACAACTGTCAATTCATAGGCACCATGTTGGCAATCGTCGGCAATTTTAGAATTTTGTTTAAATGCTCTGCTGCTACCGGCTATTCTGTTTTGGGCCATACTTAGAATAAAGCGCAAAAGTTTGGCTTTAGTTGTCTAGAGAAGGCACTATGAAGTAAGAGAGTCGTCTGATAACTTACGAAGATCGACTACAAATCGTCCCACGATCGACTGGTCGATCGCGATCTACCTGTTGGCCACCTCTGAATTATACTAATGCTAACAAGTTTTACTTTAATAACATGTCATAAATTAGTCACAGAACTGATATAACATATTAATAACTTAACTAATAACTGGATACTGTTAATATTGCAGTAAATGGCACGCACATGTGTCAGAAAAACAGACCGTGGCAAAGGGTCTGCTGAAAACTTCATCCAAGCCTTTGCAGATGTCCGTTCTGGTAAAATGACCCTATGGAACGCTTCAAAACCGTATGACATATCTTACAGAACTCTACAGCGCCGCATGAAGAAGAATGATGTTGTTAAAATGGCTCCAGGACCAGGAGGGACACTTGGATTGGCTAATGAACTTAATTAAACTTAATATAATTTTAATTTAAAATCAATTAATTTAATTAGATTTAACGTTATTAAATTTCATTTACATTTAAGTAAGTTAAATTAAGGTATTTACTCTTATTCTTATTTGGAAAATGTTATAGAATGATGTGGCATCTTCCCCTTAAATAGGTAGCATCTTCCCCATGGTATTGGGAAAGATGCTAGTTTGAAGACATTTAGAATTACTAATTTTTCTTCTGTTCAAGTATGTATACGGATCATCTGGAAATTTTTAATAAAATATATTGAAATAAACTTCAGAAAAAAAAATTGTGTATTTTTCTATTGCAAAAAATTTAAAAGCTATTATAGGAAGTTCTTAAGTATGGCATCTTCCCCCGACTTACCTTAAACTTAAAAATTGTTGAAATTTCACTAACAAGTAAGATTAATACTTAATTATGAGACAAATAAATCTAAATGTTGAATTGATGAATTGAAATAATAATGAAATTAAATTTTCAAAATGTTATTATGGTTTACGTTATTAAATTTTTAATTATGCAAAGAGAAATGTATTATGTTGAAGATAATAATGATGTATTAAATATTAATTTATAATGATTTATAAATGTAAAAATGAAGTGTTTTCTTTCACTGTTTTTAAAAGTACAAGCTACATAATTCCTGAAAATAATCATGTTTTGCAGATAAGTAATCAGGGATTATCTGTAAAGAACTTTGAATTGCATTCAAGCATTTTCTAGTTTACAAGTGTTATATAAAAATTCACTTTAGTAATAAATATATAAATTTTACCATAAATTGTCGCAATAATATTTTTAAATATCTAGAAAATATTAAAATGCATGCTATCGAATTTGGAATCTAATAATATCATATATATTTATACTGTATATATATCATTAGATTTGCAATTTAATTGTATATTTAGAGTCTATTAAATTTCCAGTTTTGCATTTCTTTGTAGAATTATGCTAACTGACTTTTATTTCTTGTTTAGTTAAAATCGAGAACTTTCCAAAGAGCTAGCTTAATTCTTGAAGATATTTTGCAAAGCAATGATGTGCTTCCAGTAGATATCAACAATAACTTAAGATTAAAAGTTACATAAATAAGATTAACTTAAGATTAAATTAGACAGAGGAGGTTTAAAATAATAATTTTAAATTAATAATTAACTTTATTATTAAATTAATTTTTTAGTTTAAAATAAAAAAAATTAATAATAATAAGACCCTAAATATAAAATTCCAACGAGAAATTTATTAATCCAAATAAAAGTCAACAAATGCATTATTGGACAGCAAAAAATAAATAAATAGATAAATTCAACGAGTTAAATTAGCAAACACTTATTTAATCTATCAAAATAAAGTTATCTCCAAATAAATAATATTCAATACTAAGAAGTAAAAAGTGAAAAATCTCGAAATTTTTGTATGATATTCATAATGACATTTATGTTACAAGCAGTGTAGGATTTACCTATAAGCCGACTAGGTCGCATTGTAGAACCCCGCGATTCTAGAGACCCCAAAACTATCAATCTGTTTTCAACTTTTATAAACTTTTAATAAGAAAAAAATGGGTTTTTATGATATTAAATTGCTACATAGAAAATAAAATTTTTAATTAAAGGTTCCTTATAAGTTATAAGGAGCCGTTAAAATTAGATGTAGCTGATTTGAATTATTGTTCCTTATATGCTATAACGAAGTTATAAGTTATTTCAGAGATGATTTATTATTTTTAGAGTCTCCAAAGTCTTGCTCGTCCTAGAATCCCCAAAAATGCAAATCTGGCTCTGGTTACAATATAAAAATGGACACCATAATTTTTTTGTAAAATTATATTTAGACTGTTTATATTTTTAGAAATTTACAGTTCAGTTTATTAAGTAATGATATTTACTATTTTTTTCAGTAAAAGTTTTATTATTGAAGGGCGTGTTTTATTAGATTAATTACGTTGCATTAAGTTCTTGCAGAATGTAATTATAATTTGTTTTTTCCTCGATAGCATTTAATTTTCTTAAGGAGAAAGTTCACGATTTTTTTATTTCTTTTTATTATATTTTCTTTTAAATTATAATGCAATAGAAGAAACCATGATAAAAAGCGAATAATTCGAATTATAAAGCATACTATTTAATAAACATCTTAAAATCATAGTTCGTAAAATCAAACAGATTTATTCACTATGCATGATATTAACGAAAAATTTTGCTTGGTAATCGAACAGATTTTAATCACTATTTTGTTTGCCTAAGTAAATTTTTAATATTTTAAAACTTTATTTATATAATTAAAGCTTTTCTTAGATATAGTATAAAAATGAGTTTGTTGTAGCGCAGTGCAAGCATATTAGGATTTTAAGTACGATATTGAATATATATAATATACTTACATCCTGAATTGTATGTCAAAATAATCCAAAATAAACTGATCTGACCTTTCAAGGACCGACATCAGTCAGGATTAAAAGACAATAAATATCAGATAATAGACAAGGTGAAGTAAGACATCACATCTTTGTCTTGTAATTTAGGATTGCGGAGATAAATTAATCTAGACATTACATGAGTTACTGCTCACATTTTTCTTTTTATACTGAATTATTTAAAATCATATAAATGTGGTTTCTGCTATTTATTCAATTTGTTAAAAAAATCTATGTAAGCATTTTTATTATTACAAGAAGCAAATATCATAATGCATTTAAAGCAGGGGTGGACAAACTTTTGGAAGAAAGGGCCATATTGCATCAATGAAATATAGACCAGGGCCGCACTTTCCCAGCCACCCCTATCCTTCACCATCTGATTCCCTCCACGGGTGTCGCTGTAGCCCGTGGTTGGAAGTGATCTGGCTCTTCAGTAATCTACCTGATTGGACATATATATATATATATATATACAGTAGATCCCTAACTTATATTGTTTCAGATATGCAGATGCATAAGTCTTTTTATTTTTGTTGAATTTCCATAAAATATGAGTGAAAATTCATTAACTATTTGCTTTTCTCAAAAAGATCACTTATAACTTTAGACTTTTATATCTATGCCTAAAGTATGTTTACAAATTTCATTTAGCCATTCTATTTGTTAATGCACCCATTTGTATATATCAAATTTAAGGATTGTTGGACATATGTGGTTTTCAACTTATGAGGAAATTTTTTAGATGTATTAACCACAAAGTCAGGGATCTAATGTATATTATAATATTCTTTCTTTTTGATGCTGTGTTTCACAGAATAATTTTTTTATTAATCAGCAAATACCCTATACAAGTTTAAAAAACAGTTAATGAAAAATTTTAAAAATATTTAGATCAAAACTTATTTTTTGGTCATCTGTTTACTTACAAGAAAATACAAGATTTTCAAATTGACCTAACTCAAGATAACAATTTATGTATTTAATATTTTATTAACTTTATTTTTTCTGATACTGTTAAATGATTTTTATAACAAAATTACTGATAAATAGATATTTCTTAAAGATAAAAAAAAATTTTCTTGCTTGATCTCCAGTTTTTGAGTTTTTTGATACATGTAAATAATTTTCTGAATGTTGAAGTTGTCATATGATTAGAAAATTATTTACACATGTACAAAAATCTTAAAAAGAAAATTATTATTATTTGACACAATGATTTAAGTTTTTATATTAACTGAATATTGTCTTTTATTTAAAATTATAAAAAATGCAAATTTTCCCTTGGTAAATGAGAGTGCTACATTGTTTTGCCAAAATTTCCAAACCATAAAAATTTTATAATAATAAAATATATTGTTTTAAAGAATTCTGGATTATAAAGATCCATATTGAGACAGTATATTTAATTTTAATGTTTAATATAATAATTAAAAAAAAATAGACTGAAATTGAGTATGCACTATATTTTTCTTATTGTTATAAACAAAATGAAATTCCTTTATTTCCTAATTTGATGGTGATTAAAAATTTCTACAGTAAAACCTGTTAAGATGGACACCTCTCTATGTTACGACTTTCCTGAACCGGACAAAAGCCTATATTTTACTATATGTCCAAACCTCTATATCACGGAATTTGTTTATTATATTATATTATTTCAATTTA
Source organism: Olivierus martensii (assembly GCA_000484575.1). Taxonomy (NCBI): domain Eukaryota; kingdom Metazoa; phylum Arthropoda; class Arachnida; order Scorpiones; family Buthidae; genus Olivierus; species Olivierus martensii. Next base: position 18,077 of record AYEL01091575.1, on the reverse strand, counting down.
TTCGATTGAAAGTATTAAAAATATATATTTGACAATGGAACGCCCGTTATTCGACATTATTATGCATTATTAATGTCTACTTTGCCGATTCGGTCACATTAGACGTAGTGACGTAATTTTTCACGTCGAAGCGGTATAGTGGCGATTTACTTTTGTTCTCGACTGTACCTATTTAATGTGATAAATGAGGATGGGCGCAGCATTTACAAAGGCTGGATATTTACATCCATTCCTGTTGTAGCTAGCTGCAGAATATGTATCAATAAAAGAGAAGAATTTCCAAGGCAGGTTCTGAATCGATTCTTAACTACATGTTAGAAAATGTACTTTCACACAAATAAGTATAGTATTACCAAACGCTAAATAGTATGTATGTACCTATTTAATGTGATAAATGAGGACGGGCAACAGCATTTACAAGTGCCGGATCCAAACGCTGATATTACTTTCCGACCAAAATCACAAAAGTTAAGAAAACGTTCGTTAAACAGAGCAAAACAAAGTTTACCCATGTGATTTCTTATGAAAAAGTCATTTTCCTATCCCTACAACCCATGTGATTTGTTATGAAAAAGTCATTTTCCCACTGCTCCTCATAGACTACTATTTTCATTTTCTATTTTACGTTTTTTCTCACTCATTTCACAAATGCAAGGGAACTCATGGTAAAATAAAAATAAAACAGAATCTCACAACAACGGTCACACAATCGCTGAAATGGCGAGTATTAGATACCAAAAAATAATTAAAATACAGTTACAATTCAAAACTTTAAACTAAAATAGCTAAAACTAAACTTGACGTGACTTCTGACTAAAAATCACAAAAGTTAGGAAAACGTTGGTTAAACAAAGCAGTTTACCCATGTTATTTGTTATGAAAAAGTATATTAGTAGTGATGGCATTTTTCCACTACTACAACCCATGTGATTTGTTATGAAAAAGTCATTTTCCCACTGCTCCTCATAGACTACTATTTTCATTTTCTATTTTACGCATTTTCCCACTGCTCCTCATATACTCTATTTTCATTTTCTATTTTATGCTTTTCTCACTCATTTCACAAATGCAACGAACTCGTGGTAAAATAAAAATGAAATTAAAACAGAATCTCACAACAACAGTCACATAATCACTGAAATGGTGAGTGTTAGAAATAAAAATGTGATGTCATTGATAGTTTGTTGATCGTTAAATAATTACTAATAATTACGAAAAATTAATTAATTGAGTTAATATAGGCCTAATTCAATTTTAGGATTCTTTTTATTAATCTCTTAAAAAATAGTAATAAATAAAAGTGAAGAAAACATTAAAAAGAAATATTAAATCACAAATCGTGAAAGCCTCGCGGGCCGCCTTTTGGACAGCCTGCTATAGACTTTCCTCGTTTAACCTAAACCGCATGAACTAGGTAGGTGACGTTTTCAAAAGAGTTTTGCTATCCATGTTCTGTTCACATTTATGAGATTAAACAAGTTCTACGACTTGAACTGGTTTATATTGCATAGTGTAAACAGGGTATAAGCAATCTGGACCCATCCCATTCATAGATCTCTGTTCGTCATAGAGAATGAAATTTGATGGGCTGAGCCCAGATTCCTTAAGAAAATTTTCCAAAGTATTGATTAATTAATTATGCTGTTGGTAATGGTGCAACTATTACATCTAAACCTGAGAAAAAATAATAGTCTAATTCAGCAGTTTCCAACTGGTGTTACCAAAAAATTTTGTGATTCCGTGGTGAAATTCTCTAATTTTATACAAAGAAATATTTCCACACTCATAATTTAAAGTCTACAGTCTAATATCCGAACGCGGTGAGTGCGTTGGTGTAAAAAGTATTTCACTGAACAAATAACCGAACTCGCCTCGTATAAACCCACTATTGCTCGGCTGCTGTAGTTTCTTTTTGAACAGTAGAATAGCAGTGATGTCTATCCAATCCCAGAGCCCCATTTGCTATGAAACCGGTAAATGGCAGTGACATCAAAGTTTGTAATTTCAGATTTTTGTTTTATAAATAAAGGATTATACAACATACATTGCTTATTATTTAATATAAATTAATAAGGACTCCAAAAATATATAACATGTTTAAAAAGGTTCCGCGTTAAAATAAAATTGGGAACCGCTGGTCTAATCCAATATTTCGATATTTTCAGAATATCAATAATTTTCTCTCAATATTCTCAAATATTGAAAGAAACTTTTAATAAAGAATATTCGAACTATCTATCAAAATTGATATTATTTTTTGTTTAACATATTTAATGGAAATACTAATAGGGATAATGTCAAAATTAATTCAACTTAACAAACGCTTTGCCATTTGTTAATATTACAACTTTTTGCAATTAATATGAACAAAATATAGTTCTTACCATATTTCTATCGATAGTTATTAGAAGTAGATCTTTTTGAGAGATCACATCACGTGATCATAATGGAGCAGGTGTGTTTGACAGATATGAACTTTGCGATAAGAGTTTCCTCCGTAAAAAATGAATTAAACTTAATTCCGTAAAATGCTAATGTGAATAATTTTTAATAAAGATTCAGAAAATATAATTGTTCCATATCCAAATTTTAAATTTTTTGCTCAGTGATGTCAATGTAATTAGAGTGATAAAAATTTCTTTTTAAATTTCAATTCGGGATATCTCAAATTCTACACATCTTAGGAAATTGATTCAGATATTGTTAGAACAGGAACTAAATAAAGTTTTTAGTGATGCACAAAAGAATGCTCGGGTATCATTAGAAATAAGTAGAAAATATATTTTTTATATATTTTTAGCAAACATAGATTTTTTTATTCAATTAAATCCTATTGTTAGCTATTTCAAGTGTAATATAAGCTTTAAAATACGATCTCATTCAGTGAACTTTTCCTAATAAGTAGAAACCAAGATATTAAGAGTAGGTCATTAATTCTAGGACATATTGCGTGTGTATGTGCTTGTTGTTTGTTATTATAATTTTAACACACACAGTCCCAATGTGATGTTAAATATACAGGAAAAGAGCGCACTATTCAAATTTTTTATCAAAGTGATGTCGTCATGAAATAACAAACATCGATGATTTATGATGCCATGACAACGTAACGATGTCATCATAACATATATGCTGGTTAAATTAACATTAAAATTGGACACATAAAATCAATGGATTTCAAATGCTAAATAAATGATATCTTCAGAAAGTAGGCAATTTTAGTTCTTTCTGGAATTGCTTGTTAAATGTTCAGCTAGAGGATTAAGTGATGTAATGTTAAGGTAATCTTTAATAGTAGATCATCATCATAATCATCAATAAAATCATATACAAATAAAAAGATAAATACCCCTGCTATTTCTAATAATTATTCAATTAATCTCAAAAGCACTAAAACAGATTTCTATTTCCTTTATAAAACACAATTTATATATTACTTTGTAAAAACGTTTTCAGTTCTTCTTGAGCTCTCCTCAGTTACAAAGCATCAAACACGTCATCAACAAATTTCACGAAAATCTACCACTTAGTTAAACGTTATTAGTGGAGAGACACAAAGTATCTCATAAGACTCCTTTTCCTTCAAAAAGCAGACTAAAAAGAATATGATTTACACCTTTCAATTTTTTTAATATAAATATTAGTGATAACAGAGAGCATCGAAAAATTTGACTATATATTTTTTTTTCCCATTTTCACACTACATTTAAATTTTATTTTACACAGTAAAACTTCTATAGTTGGCCACTCTCCTAAATTTGACTTTTTACTGGAATCAGCTGAATAAATAGGCAGTTCTATGCTTAAAGAATTCAATAAGTTGGAAAAAGTATGTCCACTTAACCCCGACGTTGGACAATGCTTTTTCACTATTTTGGACACAAAATTCTTGGAAATTCTTACTTTTCACTTTTCTAAAATTTTTTCCTTTATTCTTGTTTATAACCTCATTGTGCATAATTTGCCAATGAGGTTAAACACTTTATAATTGTTTGTTTATACAAGTATCCCATCTATAACACGGCTTCCTCCAACACAGTTTTGCTCTAACACAATTTGAAAATTGCGGAAATCCTCATATAGCAAGGTAATTCTACAACACGGTTTTTACTTAACACATTTAGAAAATTATGTTTACTTTCTTACAACACAAAACATTTTCATTAAGTTTTGTAAATTCATACTAGAGACACACAATACATACACAAAATATAATCATTGGGAAATACTTTGCTAAAATTAGTCACAAATGCAATTTCGCTAGTTTGCTATGAGAGGGACGTTATGTAGTTTATTTTCAATTTCGATTTGAAATTGAGTTAATTGATGACAATTGAGTATTTTGTGTTCCAAACGTTCAGTTCTTGGATAAAAAATAATTTTTTATCCTTCAATAGAGGAATGTGAAAGAGAAGAAAATTTTTTATTCATAAATTTTTTTACATTTAGTATATGTTAAGGAAGGATTGTTTTCTAGTGGGTGGTAGCAGGTTAGATTACAAATTTTGTGAAGAGAGCAGAAGATGCACAAACTTTAAATGCATAAAAAAGTTCAGAAAATGATGTTGATATTGTTAAAGAAAAAAAACATTCTCGTTTTAACGAAACAGTGGTAAGGAAGATTTAATTATTATATGAATTTTATATAGGCTGTTTACTTTTTTCTTTCCTTTTGTTTTAAGTATATTGTTTTTTGGGTCTTGCATATATATGTTTTCTTTCTTGATGTTTCATGTTATTAATATTCTTAATAAAAATTAAGTTTCTTATGTGGAATTAAAGAAAGTTATTTGTTTTGAATTGGTTTTGGAACATAACTCTCCTTTGTGTATTGGTTCTGGGTCTCATATAACACGGTTTCACACAACACGGTGTTTTTCAGGAATTCATTTAGTTTCTATCTACTATCTACCGTGTTATAGGAGGGATATCTATACTGTATTAGTTTTTTCATTACAAATGATCTATAATATTTGCCAATTTCATATCAAAGTATTGAAAAATAAAAAAGTTATTAAAAATTAATTATTAATTTATTTAAGAATTAATAGAAAAATATTATGTAATTTGAAATGCTAACTTTTCCATCAGAGGGTGAAGCAAAAACTGTTATTTATGAAAATTCTTTCAATAATGGCAGCAAAGCAGAGTGCTAATGAAAGTGTTTTACCAATTGCTTCTAAAGGGATTGTATGTACAGTATATATTTTCATTAACTTTTAAACTGTACATACATAATTCGTTTTTAAAATAAAACATAAAATAGTATTCACAACAAGCAAATACACACTTATTGAAGTGACATCAGAAAAGAAGGCAGAGAACCTAAATCAAATTGATGCAAGGGAATCATGCCATAAACTATAAGAACTGTAAGGAATATCAAAATCCACAACCTGAAATATCAAGATCAACAAAAAGAAAATTACTCAAACATGGGAGAAAACTCAGTGTTTACTGCAAAAGAAAGTGTAGGAAAACATCACTGGATGAAATGAACAATAACGTCATGATGTTTTTCAGATGATGCTGTGTGAAAAACTTTCCAGTAAGTGGAGTTCTACTTTAGGAAAAGGCCAAAGAAATTGCTACACATCTTGGGATTCAGAAATTCTTTACAAATAACAGTTGTTTGAGTTGTTTCAAAGCACACCACAACATTAACTTCTATATTCTTTCTGGTGAATTTGCTGGTGTCAATTTCCAAACTGCTGAAGAGTGGAAAAGAAAATTTTTAGAACTCACTTTATGCTATAAGGAAAAAGACATTTTCAATATCAAAACAACTGATTTTTTTTTTATTGAGAGCTTCCTTCAAAATCTCTGATTGAAGAGAGTGATGCCTGCAAGACAGGCAAAAAAAATGAAAGGATCAGTGTGCTGCTTTGTTATTCCACAGTTGGAGAGAAGTTAAAGCCAGTCATCATTGGAAATGTAGCATGTCCACGAGCATTCAAGAGCAACAACATTAAAGCCTCTGACTTTTCAGTAACCTCGTAATTTAACAGGAAAGCTTGGATGACAATCTCAACACTTTTCTGTGAATGGTTAAGTGATCTCAACTGGAAAATTAAACAACAGAACTGTAAAATTTTGCTCTTTACTGACAATGCAATGAGTCATGCAGATCTTGAATTAACCAATGTATGTTAAGTTCCTTCCACCAAACATGACAAAAGAAATCCAATGCATGATAGAAAGATGATTTGAAAGGTGAAACTTAACTTCTGTACAAGAAAGAGATGCTTCATTCACTGTTGAAGGCTTCAGAAAATTGCAATGATATTTGGGATTATATAAAATCAACAACAGTATTAGATGCCTGGAGAGATGTACAGCGACATCATACAGAAGTGTTTCAGACATGCTGGTTTTCAACTCAGTGGTGATGACTGAGTTGAAATCCAAGCATGTAAATCAAAATGGAAATGGAATTGAAGTTAACATAAAAGAATAATTCTATGCACTGCCTGAAATCTTTCAAACCCAGCATCTATGGATGAAGTTTTGACATATGATGACATATTAGAAGTTTTGACAGTATGATGACATATGGTGACATGGAATAATTAATGCATGTAAATTGATCTCTACGAGATACCAACTTACATGCAAACAACAAACCCTGAACATGAAATCTCAATAGATGAGAAGATTGTGTGTATGAAACTGAAACTGATCCTCTATCCTTAAACAGACTATGGACTTTGTTAGACAGCTCGAATTATTTGCATTTCACAATCAACATTTTCAGTTAACTGAAAGAATGTTTGTAGCTTGCAAAGAAATTCAAGACTCTTGGACCAAATCAAAAATAATAAAAATTAAACAATTTTTTTGTTAAATTTTTTTTTAAAAATGAACTTATTTTGCTAAATTACATATGTACTGCATAATTTAATAAAAATGTAAAAATGTTAACAGTCACTAAAACAGTGTTGTTATGCTATTGTATTTATTCAATAAATTGGACATTTTTTGATGGATCTGTTCGTGTCCAATTTAAAGAAGTTTTACTATATTTTACTCATTAAATTTTTAATAAACTGAAGAAAACAACAAAATTTGGACATTTTTGATTTTAAGTTTCATAAAATAATTTTTATAAATTATCATTTTCAAGTAAATAAATTACTAATCATTTATTATCTTTTTCTTTCATAAATTGCTCATACTTTAGACAATTACTATTGATTTATAGTTTAAAACCATTTATTGAAATTTTTGGTATCAGTACTTATATAAATAACATCAATATTTTCCAGATAAGTATCAAATAGTATAACTTCTTTATAAAAATGTAGTGAGTAACATCAAATATCAATATTTTTCAAAAATGTTGCATTCCTAGTCAGCATAAGTTCTTTTGTTAAATTTAAAAAATTTAATAATTTGATTATTAACTAAAAAAATGGCACCAGCAATATTTATAAAAATTACAAAGTTAATTTCAAAAATTTTCTCTGGCTTTCAGGCATACCAAGTAGTCCTCATCTTATGATCAATAGTACTCACAACAGTGATATAATCAGTAAATTTTATGATTGGTCAATGCAGTTCATATGAGTCCATGTGCAACAATTTGATGCACCAACATCATTTTTGTGTTTAGCTCCTATAGATTTATATTTGTTACATTTATTATGTTAATGTATACTGTTATAATAAATCCTGACAATGGAAAATCCATAATTTTTGAACTTTTCCAACTTTAGCTATTCCAGCTTACAATCTTAAAGTTTGTTTCAATTTCTGTCTTCAGCAGAACACTTTATTTGGGTTACTTAGATTTTTAAAAATTTCATAATCTTTTTCTTGTAATAAACATTATAATCAATAAATAAATCTTATTTTCCTATTTAAAAATAATCACAATGATTTAATACATATGACTCAAGTAATATACTATATTAATATGTATTTAAAAAGCAATATTACCTTTGATGAGTGGAAGTTTCTGCAATTCTCTATTTTTACTAACATTAAATCTTGATGAATTTTGTCTTTTGTCTCTCTTGATATGGGGTGGACCTGTGAATTTTATTTTTGTCAGCTGTGTAGGTGGAGGTGCACTGTTTGTTTTACCATCTTGATTATTACTTATTTTATTTACCTAAATGATAAACAATAATAAATTATAAAAGAATCAACTTTATATATCAATTTTATTTAAGAAATTGGTAATCATAAAACTCAAATTCAACATGAGTTAAACAAAACAACCATTACCTTAATAAAGGATCAAATTTTTGATATTTAGCAAAATCACAAAAATTCCAAGATCTGATCTTAGAAGTAATTGCTGCAGGGCAATATTCAAAAATTTTTTTATGACTTAAAAATTAAAATTTTTTCTTTTATTAAATTTATAGTTGATTATAAAGGATCAAAATTTTTTAAAGAAACTTATATTTAATTCTTCTTGTAAAAACAAGAAGAATTAAATATAATCTTATCACATATTTTTCTTTTTTGAATATTAAAACTTAAATTTACATTAATTAGAACAAAGACTTACGTCAAAATGAAAATATTCTATGAATAAATACAAAAAAAGTCACATTTTTCTCAAATTTGAAATTTTCATGTTCATTTAAAATTTTACATATCATTATTTAGTAAATAGCTATAAATCTTTTTTATTTATAAAAAAAAATAAAAATACAAGTAGTTCCCATCTTCACAATCTAATTCATTCCTAGAGCAAGCTCATTAATGGAAGTGGTAATGCCAAGCCCAATCAAGAGGGATAAAATGCAAATTAGCATGCAATCTATCTGTTATGTGAAACTTTCACTGTTTTGAGAAAGTATCCATTTTATAACACTAAAAAAAATTTTTGCTATAATATATAAAATTTTAATGAATTTTCAAGTTATGTAAATAGAGTATCATATTTTATTCAATTGTAAATCTTTTTTCAAAATCAAAACAAACATGCCTCCTGTTTTATTTGTAAACAGACTAGGAGGTCTATGCTGCTCTTAACAAAAATAGTCTCTCCAGACAAACTATTTGACGTCAGTGAGCAAATGTTGCTTCTGATTGGTTGTTCTGCTAGAGATACAATTTCCTTGTTCTAAGTCGATGTTGCAGTATTTTTAAAGAAACTATTTAGTCAGAGACAACTTTTTGTCTCTTAAAAATTCTCTCTCTGCAGAGTAATAGCCTTACCTATCTATCAGATGAGACAATCAATATTTAGATGTTTTGAAAGAAGAAATAATACGTAATTCCAATTGGAATAGAATATTTAAAGGCCATTAAAATATTTGGAGTGTTTTGAGTGATCTATTTTAAAAAAAAATTTATTATTAATTAAAAAATATGAAATTGTGGCATTGTAAGGAATTAGCATCAAATTTACACATCTATATTATATTATAAACTGAAATGCCTGAGTGCGTGTGTACACTTAAAACATGAGAACAGCTGAATGGATTTTTATGAAACAACTTTTGTTTGTTAGGGGAATTAGATAGGGAGATTTGAAGATAAATTTCTAATAATCAATACCTGTTTTTTTAATTATAACTGGATAAATTACTTGATAAAGATCAAAGATGGAAGATCAATGTTATTTGAATGACCTCATTGGGTTACAGTGACCACGTGACATATTAGCTAGCCAATATCACTGGATTACTATGATCGTATATTTGGTAACTGAGGAGTCTCATTGGCTCATAATGGACACTTGACTGTTGTATGTGACTATTATAACCCAATGAGACTGCTTTTATGGCAGATATCGAATATTGTGCTGTATATTATTTTGGTAAATTATTGAACTTCAGATTTCATATTAAAAGGTTTTTTTTTTAAATCTTTCTGTAATTTTCTATTGATTATAGCTTATATTACTTTATTTAGCCTAATATACTTAAGTTAAACTTTGATTAGACTTAGTGACCATGTGTTTTTTGCAGCCATGGTTATTAGAGATCTAATCTATCTATATATAATATCTATACATATAAATCTAAATACTTGTGCGTGTATGTTCAATTATAAGGCAAGATAAGGGGCATTAGGAAATTCAGCCTAAGATTGTCACTATCATTACCATGTGTAGAGAAACGAATCATCATTGCCATAGCAATGCAACAATTTGACTTACAATAATAGAATTTTATAAAAATTATCAAATTATTTATGCTGCTATTGATTTATTATTTAATCTATTACCTTTTTTCAATCAATGATTATTTTATTTCATGATTTTCACTATTGTAAGTTTTTATTATGTAGAAGAATCTGCCTTTGAGATTAATTCATGTATTTTTTGATGCTCTTGATTCGAGACTATGTCATTTTTTGTGCTGTTTTGATATATAAGTTTTCGTACATCATACAGTTTTATAAATTTCATAATGCCATGAAAAAGAGAGAACTATTTAGGTAGATTAATTTCTGCTACTGAAAGATTTGCATTTAAATCGAGAAAATGAAACATTAGAAGATTGAACAAATTGAACAGAATTCTAATAGAGAAAGAAAGATAAATAAGTGAACATTCGAAAAGACAATGTTTCAAATAGAAAACATATCTATACAAAAAAGATTTTCAGAGAGATTGAACAAATCGACAGAATTCTAATAGAGAAAGAAAGATAAATAAGTGAACATTCGAAAAGACAATGTTTCAAATAGAAAACATATCTATACAAAAAAGATTTTCAGAGTACATTGAAGAAAATACTGAAGGTCATCTAAAAGGTTATAATTTAAGAGAAAGAGAAACTTAAGTACAATGCTATGAACTGCCTGAGCAATGCCAGGCACAGGTCTGCTAGTATTGGATAAAAGACACTTTTTTCAGTTGAAATACATTGGCATTGTATTTTTCTCAAGTAGAGGATAACCGAGGAAATAATTCTGATCGATAGATAATTGGATATTAACATGTTTTTGTTTAAGCTATTATTCATTGTTTAGGACAGTGATGCACAAATTGTCTCAAAAATTTTGAGAAATTCTCATTTTGGATAATCATAATAATAGAGATTATTGAATCTCTATTATTATGATTGAGTGAGAAACTCTGTTATTATTGGATAACCATAATAGCAGAGTTTCCCACACAAAATTCAATGATATAGTGTCATGTGCAGCTTACCAAAATTTTCTAAGTGTTAGAATAAAACCTTGTTATATAACAAGGCTGTCCAAAAGGTGGCCCATCAAGCCATTTTGTGAGGCACTCGAGGCTTTTCACGATTTATGATTTAATTTTCAACAGAACTTGTTCAAATTTCCCTGAAATTGAAGAATGTATATCAGAAAGCTGCACAGAAATAACATCGCTTCCTGAAAGAATAATTTTAATTGAGAAGGATTCTGCATCACCTATGTCTGATGTATTACCATCAAGTCCTCCAACATTTAATTCTTCATGTCAGTCAAAAAAAAAAAATATACAATATATGATTGATTTTGAAAAAATAATACTGAAATCATTAAATAAGACATCAGAATAAAAAAAAAAATATACAATATATGATTGATTTTGAAAAAGGAATACTGAAATCATTAAATAAGACATCAGAATTGGATGAAGATGATTTATTTGGCCAAGCTGTAGCCAAAAGCATTAAAAAAATCTCAGAAACAGCAAAAGATGTATTAAAATTAAAAATTTATCATATAATCTTCAAATTTAAAACCAATCAGTATAATGTAGATACTGATGATGCTTTTAATAATACTATACTCCCATCTTAATTTTAATTGCAAACATTTTAAATCTGTTTTGTATCTAATTGATTAATAAAATTTAATGATATATTTTCTTTTTATTGAATCATTATTACATATTTATACCAATTTAATAAAAGCTGTTATTAAAACAAATTTTAATTTTAAATAATAGTAATACAGAAAATGTAATATTTTTGCATTAGTTTCTATATCCTCTTGAGATGCAATTCAATTGCTAAGGAACAGTAGCTGCTATAATTATTCGACATTTCTTTTCCTCCATTTTCTTTCGACAGAAGTACAGATGCATCATTGGAAGAAAGCGGAACGCCGAACGTTTTAAAAGAACAGATCGGCGTTTGGTGACGTCATGCTTTGCGGCCCACTCTACGCCGTACAAAAATATTTGTGGCGTTAATGCTTGCGTTTGGTGTAAACCTGCCTTAAGAAAGCAACTTAGCGCGGTTACGCGCGTACAATATGTATTGGACTAGCTTTTCTTGTCGGCTTCTCGAGTTAACGTGCGTAGCCGCACGAAGGGAGATGAAAAAATTGAACTTTGTCCAATCAGCACGTTCGAACAATACGGTGCGGCAAGATGCTAAGGAAGCAATCAACCAATAGAAACGAATATTTTATATACTTGGAAAATGGCGAAAGTTCAACCGTGTAGTTGGGATTCAGATATAGAATTTGTTTTAGAAGTACAAAAAAGATCATGTCTACATGGCATGAAATTAAAAGAATACCGAAAATATACGATCACTTCTTTCTAATAACAAATCAGCCACACTCCGCAAACGACTTCTATCGGCAAATCTATGAAACATGAGAAATGACTGCTGCAATGTAGACTGGCTGCGGCGCAGTGCAACGCGAAGCGAAGGATGCAAATTTTTCCTTCATATTTGCTTCGCTTAGCGTCGGGTTCAGTGTGTCACGGCTTGTAAAGTAAATAGCCAACACTTCGAACAATTGCAATCAGGGCCGGTTCCATAAGGTGAGGCGACGAGACAACCGCCTCAGGCGCCGTATTGATATAGGCGCCAAAATGAATTGTAAAATGAAGAACAAAAATATATTAATGTGACAAAATTACGTTGTTGTAGCACTAAGAATTTTGTTAATACTATCTGAGACTGTAGCTGCAGCTGAGCCGCAGTTTTTCTATACTGAAAATTTTAAATTATTTACGATCATCATAACTGAATATTTTTGCAATAATTGCGCCAAAATGAATTGTAAAATGAAGAACAAAAATATATTAATGTGACAAAATTACGTTATTGTAGCACTAAGAATTTTGTTAATACTATCTGTGACTGTAGCTGCAGCTGAGTCGCAGTTTTTCTATACTGAAAATTTTAAATTATTTACGAACATCATAACTGAATATTTTTGCAAATAATTTTATAGAGAAGACAATATCTAAAACAATAAATTATAAAGATGGAATCAAGCAATTTGCTGCAATAAAAGTTCGAAGAGTAATTTAGAATAAATTATATATTCAATTTTTCTGTTTTTTAAGTAATAATTATAATGTTCAAACTATTTTTGTTCTTTTTTAAATATAAATTGCACTTATTTTTATATTTAATGCACTCATCCCTCGATTTACACGGAAATACGTTCCTGGAAAAATCGCAAACCGAAACCGTGTAAAACGAGCTTAGAATTCATATAAAATAGAAGGATATGTTCAATTAAACTATAAACCGTGTAAATCGATCTAAAGAAGATAAAGAAAAGTCGAGGATATGATCTTTATAACCGTATAAAATGAGATAAAGATTTAAAAAAGGGGGAAAAAGGCGCTGAATTCAGCAGAAAGGAATATTTGTTACAAAATTTCTAGAAACAACATGATTCTTAATTCGACAGTTATCGTACGATCTAGAACAGTGGTTCTCAACCTTTTTATTTCCCGGGTCGCATACATTTGTTTGCTATATTAACCGGGCCGCAACATACTATATTCGCTGAATTCAGCAGAAAGGAATATTTGTTACAAAATTTCTAGAAACAAGATGATTCTTAATTCGACAGTTATCGTACGATCTAGAACAGTGGTTCTCAACCTTTTTATTTCCCGGGTCGCATACATTTGTTTGCTATATTAACCGGGCCGCAACATACTATATTAGCAGTCAGCAACCGGTTGGTGTCACGTGAAAAAAGTCTGACTTCTAAAAAATCGCCTACAAAAAACTCTTGACTTCTCAATTCGTGAATGCCATAGGTCAATGGTTTCCGAACTGACCTATCATCTGTAAAATTTCATAAGTGCATCAGGGAGGACACATAGCAAATCATTAATAAAAACATTTATATCAGAATTTTTATTTTTTTGTATGTGGGAAAAGAATTCCGCGCTTTCATTAAATTCACGATTAAATTCATTAAATTCACTTTTTCGTGACATTAAGTTCACGAAATTCACGACTTCTGCGAACGTTCCGGGCCGCAGGTTGAGAATGGCTGCTCTAGAATGTAGGAAAATTGTATAAATAGGCGAGCTGCAGGCCTGAGTTAGACTTGGACAGTAAAAGTTAATAGTGAGCGATAAATTGTGAAAGCGACTTGGACAGTAAAAAAAATCTAGTTGAGTTTAGTTGAACTGCCAGACTTGGACAGTAAAAGTTAATAGAAGTTGAGTTTAGTTGAACTGCAAGACTTGGACAGTAAAACTTAATAGTGAGTAATTGTGAAAGCGAAAGCGAAAGTGGACTAAGAACTGTGAATTATTCTGAATTAAAGACAAATTAGTGTTTTATAAGATATTATCGGATTTTGTATTGAATTTAGTTACAGTGAAACAAAATTATTTTATTTTGTGTGTAATTGGATTTTGTATTGAATTTAGTTATAGTGAAACAAGATTATTTTGTTGCGGATTTTGTATTGAATTTAATTATAGTGAAACAAGATTATTTTGTTTCGAGTGTAAATAAATTGGATTATATGAAATATAGCTGTATTCACTTTTTATTAATCTCTACGAACTCGTAAACTATATAGCTGTATTCACTCTTTATTAATCTCTACAAACTCGTAAACCCACAAAACATATTAATCTCTACAAACTCGTAAACCCACAAAACGTGACAATATGATAGTGTGTAAATAAATTGGACTATACAAAATATAGCTGTATTCACTCTTTACAATTGGACTATACGAAATATAGCTGTATTCACTTTTTATTACTATGTATTCTACGAACTCGTAAACCCACAAAACGTGACAATATGATACTCTTTTATTTTATAAACGGCATAATACAAAACAATCAAAATAAAACCCAATAAAAAATTTTTTGTTTTCATTTAAAAACCGTGTAAATTGAGTACCGTGCAAATCGAGGGATAGGTATACAAATTTTTCTTGAAATGTCTGTTATTCTATTAAGTAGAATATTATTCATTATTTACCAGTTAGAATTTTTCAAAAGTTTTTAAAGGAGCCATTTTTAAAAAACTTGCCTCAGATACCACAATGCCCTGACTGCAATGCTACATTTTTGCAAATTGTATTCAGTGATTTATAACCTTGTGACATAACTCGATAATAAACTTTCCGGACCTATGTTCATAAGACATTTTATGCTTATTTTTGATCATAGAATACGCTTGAAAATTTGCTTCATTGACTTACTATTAAGCTTATACATATAGTAAGTACTCAAAAACGTTATGGAATTTTCGATAATACGATATAAGCATTTATCACGATTTTAATTACGTCAAGAGAATGAATGCCTATGGAGAATATGCGGATATTCTTATATATAAGCAGATTGATGAATTATGCACGATTTATTGCTATTATAAATCGAAATATTAATGCAAAGCCATATTACATTAAAAATTATTAAGATGTATAATTCTACAACTATTGGAACTTTACAGTTTTTCAGAATTAACGTTTAATGATGATAGACAATACTTTTTTTTATAAGTACAGTACAGTAATCATTTTTAGGAATTTTGCTAACTTGTCATGACGTTCAGCAACTAATAAGAATTTCCTACAGCATGAAATTAAATAGCAGTAATGTTGAAAATTTCAAAAATTGTAACACTAATAAGGGGATATTATTTTTTAATTTAAGAATAAATCTGTCTCACCTGTACTGCACTTTAAAGGGCGACTCTAGTCGTCAGACAAATAGATATCGGTCATATACAAATGCAAAAAATTGAAAGTGTTGTAAATACAATTAAAATTAAAATTGTACAATAAAAATACTTTTTTACTATAGTTTTATTATCGTGCAAGTCGCTAAATATATTTTTGGAAAAGATGAAACTTCTTAATCAACAGAATTAATAAATTACATTGTTTGTACAGTATATATTTAAAGAAAAATTTATTTTGTAATGCATTTTGTCAATATTATGGGGATGCAGACAGCTGCTAGTTCAAGATGGCACAATTCTGAACCAACGTTGTGTATTTATAACATAATTAACTATATTAGGAAATTCATTATATTGTAAACCTTTAAAACATTCAACAAAAATGGCCACATGTGTTCTCTGTTTTTCTCCCCAGCTGCGAGAAATTTTTTTGAATCAAATGTCTTATGCTTTCAAATTTTTGATGACTGTTTTTTAGTCAATTCATACGACGAATAACTTTAAAACTTAGTGAGGTCTTTATAGAAAATGGCGCATATTCAAAATTTAAAAAATTCTACATCTTTGATACTACTTGTCGCGTATGAAAAATGTATATTTGAAATATTTTTATTAAAAAAATAGATGTAATACTTTATCATCAGTATAAGCTAAAACTATATATTTTTTTCATTTATTTGCAAATGATAGAATAACCGACATTATAAAATGTATCCACGTTTCATTTGTTAAATTATGTTTGTATCTAATATTTTAAAACAAAATTAAATATAATTTAATAATAATTAAATAAAAACTATATTTTTGCAGTTTAGATATAAAAATAGAATTTTTATTTAATTAAATCAATATCCTAACATAATATTTAAATATTTTTTTTATTAAAATTTAGGATTGCTATTTTTTCTTATTTTCATCTTAAATAAACACAGTGATTTATCAAAGGGGATGCTTGCAAACTTTATAATAAAATATAGCTAAAATATGACAACAGATTCAGAAATCTGTATAAATTATCTTTTTTTCACTCTCTTCAATTTAAGATAAACTTAATTTATTAAGAACAAACGAAATAAATCTTATTAAGTAAGAAACTTGCTGAATTCAGTTTAACAGAACGTTACTGTATTTAATACAAATAAAAATCCTTCACGCGAACAATATTTTCAACAATTAACGAATTTTCTCTGACAATTATAGAATTTAAATGAGATGTAATAAAATATGACACTAACAAATCATTTATTGTTTTTTTTTTACATTTCAAAATGATAAAATTTAATTGGAGTTGTGTTTAAAGTAAAACACAATTGATTGTATTGTATATGAAAGGTTTCTTTTTCTCATTATATAAGTTGTTAACGAATAAAAATAACTTTGGAGAGCAATGCAAAAATAAAATTTAAACGTACTTTACTGAAACTTTAATGTTTGCTGCTTTCGATTCATTTTTATAACAACACACTGTAAAAATTGGATTCATAAATAGCATATTCTATTATTGATATCAATTTGCACGTTATAATGTAAACAGCATTAAATAATAATTCCGTCATCATATAAGATTAAAAAATTTAATTATTTTGACAACGTAAAAGCTACAGGATATCTATCTCAATTGGCCTTTCAAAATAATAATGGGCGAGTCATAAAAATGGTGCTGCTGTCGTAAATAAATTTATATAGGCACATATTTTTGCATCTTACTGTGCTTTTAAATCACTTATTTAATTTTTATATCTGTAATAAAGTCAGGAGCAACCGTTTATATTTTAAAAAGAAATTCTCTATACAAACAATAGGATAATCATAATAGATAGTAATTTTTTCTCATTTTTTTAAGTATAGTAAGAAAGAACATTTAAAAAATCAAAACGAACTAATACGATCTTATGCATTTTATATAGAACCCTGCAATTAAAATCTATCTATTGTTATTTTATTATATATTATTCTATTCATATTTTATGGAAATTTATTTATTATTAATGGAATGATTCGCTGTTTTATTGATTAATGCATAGTAAAAATAGAAAATGAAATAAAATCTTTTTATATATTTATTAAATTTTCTAATGCATTAAGTAACACTAATATATAATATTTAAATTTCGATATTTCTGAACACAGCTCTTGAATAATATATCTTTTAGTAAGGAACTAATCAAATTACGATTATTTTGATCACTTTTCAAATATTTTATTTTAATTGCTACTGTATATATATATATATAT
>AYEL01091573.1:0-16989 GCA_000484575.1 Olivierus martensii | reverse complement strand
CTTCTGAGGGAGTTTTCTCGGTTTGTGACATCATCTAATCTACATAATTTTACCACTGATCCAATATAAGAAAATAAAAATGATCTTTTATCGATGTTTTGTTCGGTTTATAATTAAATTGTAAAGAAGAAGGCATGAATTAATTACTCTGTAAACTAATAAATTTAAACTTGTTGCACAAATTTATGTAAATGAAGCAACACGGGACTGTAAGTCACTCCATATAAAAGATTACGTAGTAATGACACAGAGAGGTGTTGTATTGACATAGAACTGGCTAAATGACATTCACATTTCTTGTAAAGATCTACAATTGCTTGAAGTTTGTATCGGTGGTGGAGGTATTACAATTTTAGTAGTATTTAAGGTTTATTTCTTGTGAATAATTGAATTTTTAGATATTTGAATTGGATTAAATAAGTTTTGTTGATTAATTGATTGTTGCTTTATTAATGTTTTAATAAAGCTTTAATTAACACTTTTGTAAGTGTTTTGAATTTAATAAATTTATATCTTTTTGTTATTTAACTTGTTTTGAGAATTTATTTAATTTATTAGTATAAGTTTCTAACATCGTTTGTTGTTTTCAATTTAACACTTAATTGATACTTCTAGTTGTAAGTTTCTGGTTGTTTTGTTTTTGCCGGTTAAACTTCAAGTTTTGATTTTAGATTGTTTTGTATTTAATTATATTTAATTTGGAACGAAGTAAAAGACCTGAGCTCAGGCCAAACTCTGGATTTGCAGAATCATTAGACTGTTAGGTTTAGTTGTAATTATTATTACTGGTATTGTTAAAATATGCGACTTTGCATTATATTATTTAAGCTTCATAAATGTTGATTTAAAAGAAGTTTCCAACAAATTGAAATATTATAAAGAGCTCATCATCACATCACATGATTTGCTTAGATATCCATCAGATTGCTTTTGTTACAATTACAATCACTTTAAATCTAACATTATTATTTTTATTTTTATTATTATTATTATTATTGAAGTCAACAGAATTGAAAGTGCATACACAATATTCTTAAAAATAATAATAAAATGTTTTAAAATAGAGAAGTCATTTAATTATTCAAAGTACCAACAATTACTAGTTTTTTTTTTTTTTGGTTCTTAAAGATGATCCCAAAACAGATATTATTGTAAATTAATTAATGAACAGTGGTGGTTTGTGGCTTAAAATCATGAGGTGCTGCAATTTTTGAAATATACATACACACTATGAATACAGTGTATATGTGTTTGGATAAAAAATCAAAATTATGGTAAAAATTAAAAAAAATTAAACATGAAAAAATTTGTTTATTATTGATGAAATTATACAGTTTAGTATATGTTATATCTTTAATTATAATGTCCAAATATTTAAAGAGATGGAGTAAACATTATAAGCACTACAAACATACTACTATTGATGCAACCTGGATATAAACAACAGTGGAACTTCATGACAGACAGTGCTGCATTATACTAATAGCTCACATCTCACTATGACGTGCATATGCTTATGGGAGTAGTAATATGGCACTGTGGAAAACACAATGCTGCTAGCATCCTTTGCTCTCTTAAGTGCTATAACATGGATTACTATTATTTTTTATACAAAATAAGAAAATTGTATAGGATTGTTGATAATAAAATTAAATATTACAAGCAAATATAAATAAATTAATAAATATATTTATATATTAAGAAAAATTGGGGGTGTGCAATTCCGCACAGTGCTTATGCATGAGCCACCATGTTAATGAATGAAATCTGATGCTATTGTTCATACATTTGCATATGACACCTGAAAGCAGTATGACTTCATAGTCTGATACTTGTGGGAAATAAGGCCTATCTGAGCCTTACAATTAGAAGCTTAAACAAATATAAAATTCATATTATACTTTCTGATGTGAAATAAAAATAAACAAAAGAAAATAAAGATAAACAGCACTGATCAGCACTGAGAAAAACTTTTTTCTCTCCTGTTCTCAGAGGTGTTTAACTTTATTTTATAAATATAAAATTTTGTTTAAATCCATTAAAAATCTAGAAATAAATTTAAGAGCCATCTTGAAATGAAAGTAATTGCCCATTATTATATTTCAATCTGGCAGATAAAATTTGTAAATTTCTATTAATCAAATGTTTTATAAATTAGAATATTCTTTATATTTGTGAAACTTTTTTTTCAGTTTTTCATAAAATATTTTCATTCAGTTCATTTCATTTCATTCAGTTCTTCATAAAATATTTCAAAGTAGACAAAATGAAAATTAAAAATATTTATTTTTTAAAAAACATATTTTTAAAAATTACATAGTTAGTCCTCATTTAATGTTGAGCTGATTACTGACAATTGCAACTTTACCTGAAAATAAAAATTCCACAGTCCTAATGTTATAAGTCAGAGTTATGTCTCCAGACTGCATTCTAGTACTAGAAGGAATGATATTTGGTAATTTTTGTCATCTGATATTTTTCAGTTATGGAATGGAATGAAATAAAAGCATGATTAAATTATAAATTTTAATTGTAAAATTTAAAAGTTACTATATCATATATTATGGGTAAAGGAAATTATTTGCTAATAAAAGATAGTTTAGAATTCACAACTGTTATGTCCATGATTAGTTTTTAATCTTTCTTCTCAATCATTCACTGCTTACTAAATAGCAATAATAGCAATATTGCCATTCCAGGCTCTATCACAGGTTGCTTATACATGTGGATGATATCTAGACTGTACAAATGGGGATCAATAAGTTAGCTAAATCCAGACTCTCATATAAATTTTCCAAGAAGAGAAGCTTAATTTGATTCTAGATCTCTGGCTGGAAAGCTAATGCATTTTTGCTTGGCCAATCCAACCAAATGTCCCAATATAATGTAGTTTAATTAGTACAGTATTCATAGATAATATTGTATACTTAAGTTAGCACTCCTATAAACTGTCATTACCTGGTTTTCTATAACTACAATAGGTATCCATTTCATAATAAACACTACAGACTCAGTGTATTGATAATGAGTTAATATCTAAAAGTACTTTATAATAAAAAATTTTTTTGGTTCAATTTATAAGCTTGTTGTTATGTGTTATTTTAATAATCATTTCATTTTCTCTTTCTTATGCAAGGAACCTTAAGAAAACAGGACTTTATTTAATTTTGTTGGCTTTAAAGCTTTAATTTTTTAATTAATTTAGTTTTTGATTAAGATGTAAGAGTGAAATAATATTAAGTGAAGCAACATTAAATAAGGATTGATTATGTTGGTAGTCCTCAACTTACAATAAGATTCAGTTCAAACCCAGAGATCATAAGTCAAAGTGATCATAAATTGGAAATGTCCTAAATTTATGAATTTCTTATTATCAATATTTATAATCATTATAAACTTAAACATAAAACTAGATGAACCAGACACAAAACGGACGCTGTCAGTACATTACTGCTTTGCTCATGGATTCGTATACATATGAATTGCATTGACTGATTATAGAATTTATAGATTATATCAGTGTAAGTACATAAGTCAACAATACTATAAGTGAGGACTAGTTATATTTATATCATATACAGGTAGGCTTCGATTAAGTGCAATTTCAACCAATGAGACAAGTACTTGAAATAATATTGTCAATGACAGAAGGGCTACAGTAAATTTTGTTTTCTGGTTTGGTTTGTTTTTATGATAGAGAGTAATTCAAGTTTAGGACATGGAAAATCAAATCACTGTCAAGGAAGAGAGCTTATTTACAATGTTCATTGATATTTTAAAAATGAGAAAGTTAATGAAGGGCCAATATAATAATTATTTTAATTACATTAAAAACATTTAAAATGTGTAGTCTGATCAGAATACAATGACTGATTAATGTGTGAAAATATATGAATATATAAATAATGATGGGAGAAGCTGTATTATAAAAATTAAGTTGAAGATTAACAAATTTTTGAATCCCTTCTTTAGTTTATATGATAATAAAAAAGTGTTTTTTATTTCTGGATAAAATAAATTAAAATTTTCTTGTAAACAGCTTCCATGATGGCTTTGAATGCTATGAATTATCCTCGTTTCAATAGATAATTAATACCTACTAATTCTATTATGCATACTAACTGATCAGGCATTTATTTTGTTTGGATTTTCTATTAATTACTAGTAAACATCATTAAAATAGAAAGAAACATAAGCAATATTTCATTGTTATTGATTTAAAGACTATGATATTATGTGTGACAACTTTTCTGGAAAAACTATAGTCAATGTGTCATTTCAAAATAGTAAAATACTGGTAATTTAAATAAGATAAAATAATAATTTTATAAGAATCAAAGAGCATTAATCAAAATAAATTAGCTATAATAAAGTTTATATCATTTATTTCTTAATGGAATCAACAGAATTTATCACTGATTAAGGAGTATTGCATTTTCAGTGACAGATTGATGTAACTAACTAAACAGAATAGCTAAATGTAATTTTTCAATTTGTAAAATATTTTTTGCAGATAAATTAATTTTAAAATTTGAAGTTTTGTTCTGAAATATACGAAATTAGAACAATCCAAAAACTGCTATTTCTTTTGACTAAAATCTGAATTATATGTATTATAATTCAGATTTTAGTCATAATGATTTATTTTTATCCTCTGTTTATTGAGAAAAGAGATTAAAATAGTCATTGTGCTAACTACTATTATTAATGCCTACTTTTAAACTTCAGCCAATTAATACAGCAAAGAATCTCAAAACTATTTGGATCACTGAAATTTCATATTTTTCTTGAATAAATTGATCTCTCAATCATTTATAAAAAATATACACAAATCAAATTTTATTTGATTGATACATTAATATGATATTAATAATTCAAATCAATCAAATATTATATAGTAAAACTATTATTTAGAATTATAAAAAAAAGAAGAGCATTTAAAACTCTTAAAATCCTTGTTCAAGTGGAATTTTACATGATAGTTGATTTAATGCAAATAATATGAGAGGTTGATTGTTAATATTTGTTCCATTCATGATTATTATTTATCTTAATTACCCAATAGAATCAATGAAAACTATAAACAATAATACAAAAACAATCAACATTCAATCTTACTATTCTATTGTTATAAGGAGAATAGGAATTCTAAGTTATCTTTCATGAAAGTATTTATTATGTCAAAGAAATTTTTATAAATTAATTTGTTTATTTCAATTAATTTCATTAAATAGATTAATGGTAGAAAATGATAAATAATGAATAGAATTTGTAGAAACTGATTCATTTCCAATTATTATAGATAAGTGAGGTCTCAATACATAATTAAAATTCCAAATAATTTCTTTGGATATAAAAAATATATGATATACTAATCATTAAATTTCTTTTGTTTTGATTATCTTTTTCAGGTTTCAATATTTATAATATTATTGTTAAAAACAAATATCTAAAAATTTTTATTAAATCTATGTTTTGTTTTATCTTATGATATTGATAATCTAAATTTTTAAATCATAATATTATAATTTAAAAATTTAATTATTTTAGATGTTTTAGAGTGTAACAATCCTAAGAAGTAGTGTTATTCTAAGAAGTAAATTTAAATACATTGGTATGAGGAAGTTCCTAATTCAGTTAAAATATTTTCAAGTTCAAGTTAGAGTTCATGTTCTATTATTTTATCAAGTTCAAATTTGAGTTCATAGCTTTAATTGCTTAAGAGTATAAAATATTTTTTTACTTTTATATAATTAAATTAAAAATAATAAGCTATCAACAGTGTTGTTATTATTAATATATAATTTTTGTGAACAATATTAAAATTGTGTGTCCAGTAAGACCTGCTTAACACTGCTCTGTTTAATGCTGTTTTGATATAATGCAGTTTTTTCAAATTCTATATTTTTACTGATTCCTTTTTTTGGTGGTTTTTTAAACCGTATTCTTACATAAATCTGAAATCGCAGGAATTTGTTGCATTGATACTCTTATGCCATCTCACAGTGTAGTGCAGTACATATGAAAGTCTGCTGCGGTCAGAGTTCATATTTATGATTGGTCTGCAGTATATACGAAAGTCTGCTGCGGTCACAGTTCATATTTATGATCTTCATCAACTTATTTCAATACATATGAAAGTCTGCGGTCAGAGTTCATATTTATGATCGGTCATCAATGTTATTTTACACTAGCGGTGAGTTCATATTTATGATCTGTCATCAATGTTATTTTACAGTAATAAAAATAACCAGAGTTCATATTAGCGCAGTACATACGAAAGTCTGCTGCGGTCAGAATTCATATATATGAACAGTCATCATCAATGTTATTTTACAACTAATAAAAATAATAATTACCCCCATTTTAATTTAACCTGAATACTGCCACTTTAAACTATAGTTCCTTGAAGTTAGAATGTGTTTCTTTTATCAATATTTTTTCATTGTTTATAATGCAATCTGATTACTGCTTTTTGTTTTTAAAACTTTTTATGTTTTAATTTTAAGAATTTTTCATGAATGATTTATGAATAACAAATCAATATTAGCCAAAAAAAGTCTATAATTAATGTAATACAATAGTAATAATACACATTACAAAATAAAATTAAAAAATGCTATGTATATATTTTTTATTCACTGTCTTCTTTCACCTATCCTCATTATTTATGTGTTAAAATGATCTCATTTAATGCTTTTTCATTTAGCGCTTTGTTTCCTTGGAAGGTATCCTCTGCATTAAATGGGTCTTACTGTACATAGAAATACTATTGCTTCTAACAGATTCTATTTCATTAATTATTTTATATCTCTTTAAAAGGAAATGAATTGATGAAAATATGCATTCCATTGAAACTTGAATTATATGCATTGCATTTAGGATTTTTGATACTGTTCTTAAGGGCTAGTCAATGAATCTAATAGAGACCAAATATATTTAACTTGATTGTATTCCCTGCCAGATTTTAAATAAAGATTGTCTTATTTAACTGTGATTAACTCATGAACACTGAACACTTTTATGAACACTTTTTGTGATTAACTCTTAATTGGTGTTGATGCAACTGGGTATCCATTTGACCTATACAATTCTGTGTGATAATAGTCCAATTATTTACAATTCAACAGTCTAAAATTTAATAACTCAATAACTTTTTATGAATTCATTGTTTCGGTATGCCATCTTATCTAAATTTTAACTTATACTTTTATTTCTAATTTATTATTTGTATTTTCATTTTTGAAATTGAAATAAATTATAATGTAAAAATACAATTATAACTTATTTACTTTTTCAACAATGTATGCTTGGCAGAAAAGAAAAATAGCAGTTTAAATCAGGCCTGGTTTAAATACAATAGTGTAGCAATTACACTCATTGAATTACCCCATAGTGAATGTGAAATGAGAACATAAATTTATCATTCCCTCATTCAATTTTTTTCATAATTCTTATAATATGAATACAGGACCATGCAGTAGATTTTCTCAGTATGAGGCAAATCTTTGAAATGCCGCCCCCTTAAATGTTTTTTCTTTAAAATAACCTTCATTTTTGATTTAAAAAACTGCATAAAATGTATGAATATTATTTTTATTTTGACAATATGAGAACATGAGTTTTGTATTTGTTATCGCTCTATTTCTGCCTCCCCTTTTTGCCTAACATTTTATTCCACACGCACAGCCTATTTGTTTTTACTGTTCACTTGATACTTGGGGTTTAAATTATAATTTACACTTGTTTTTACAGATATTCCATTCTGTTAGGTTCTTTGCTAATGCTCACTTTCTCTGTGCAGCTGAAGAGGGGCAGTTCATATGAATACAGGACCATGCAGTAGATTTTCTCAGTATGAGGCAAATCTTTGAAATGCCGCCCCCTTAAATGTTTTTTCTTTAAAATAACCTTCATTTTTGATTTAAAAAACTGCATAAAATGTATGAATATTATTTTTATTTTGACAATATGAGAACATGAGTTTTGTATTTGTTATCGCTCTATTTCTGCCTCCCCTTTTTGCCTAACATTTTATTCCACACGCACAGCCTATTTGTTTTTACTGTTCACTTGATACTTGGGGTTTAAATTATAATTTACACTTGTTTTTACAGATATTCCATTCTGTTAGGTTCTTTGCTAATGCTCACTTTCTCTGTGCAGCTGAAGAGGGGCAGTTTAGTCCGAAAGCGCTCCTGCATCTTTAATTTTATTTTCAGGTCCTATTAGCTAGTTCAGATCTTGTTTTATTTTGATTTACTGATTCAAACACAGCACGGCCACTTGTCCACTTCTCGAGACAAACTAACATTAAAATCAAATATTGTCAATAATTATTCTCGAGACAAACTAACATTAAAATCAAATATTGTCAATAATTGTAAACTCAAAGCAGAACTTAACATTAAAATCAAATATTGTCAATAATTGTAAGTTCAAAGCAGAACTATCAACATACAGTAGATCAATATAGAAAAGCATTGCATAAAGATTTTTAATCATTGAATGGTTCAAATTGTATTTTGATTTCGCCGTTTATGCTGCTCCCTTATGGTGCCGCCTGAGGCGGCCGCCTCTCTGCCTCATAGCTCTGCACGGCCCTGTATGAATATCTACAAGAATTATAAAACACTAAAGATGATTTTAATATTGTATTTAAAAATATAATATTTAATGTATAAATTATACATTTATGCATAAATATAATTATAAATAGAATTTTATAGTATTTAAAAATTAAATATACAATTCTATATCATTTTTGATTTTAGAACCTAACCCCTACAGATAAGATCAATGCTATTGTATTTAGTATATCAATATTAAAACAGTAACAAAAATGAAAATTAATAATTTGTAGATTATAGACTGATATTAATTGTATCATATTTGCCTATCCTTGGAATAGTTTCACTATCAGATATAAGTTCTAGAAAGCATGCATTCATTCAAATAATTTTTACATCACCCAAAATTAATTTACTTATACATTTATACACTGCTTAACAATTGTTAAGAAACAACTATCATTTAGGGCATACTACATATGAACATTGAATTAGGAGAACATTTATTTAGGGAATACAAAACTCATGTTCTCATATTGTCTAAATAAAAATAGTATTTGTACATTTTATGCAGTTTTTTAAAATCACAAACGAAGGTTATTTTAAAGAAACAGTGCATAGTCACAGAACAGTACATCTTTTATTGCAACAGAAAAGAATTGTTACAAACTACCACTAAAGTACCAGGAAGACATTTTGAAAAATCAGTGTTCTTGAATATGTGAGTAGGATATGAGGAGGCATGTACAACTCCTGGCTAGATTAAAAGATGAATGTTTCGATATGAGGTATGGTTTCATTAACAGTAATGCAATATCATGCACCTATGGGGCATGCCCAGAATTATATTGTTAATGGATCCTTTTCCACTCATTCACTATCTTCAACTCCTATAGTGACTGTAGTGACAAATACGATACAATTAACATGACTGTAGTGAGAGCTTTTTCTGTGCAACATACTTCCCAAGGAAGTGCTGAATAGTGCATGTTCTCCCAGGCATATTCTTTTGAGTTGAGATCTGAGGAGTATGCTGGCCAATCCATAGAGTACATATCCTCAGATTCTGAGACCTCTGCCACCTGTCAAGTCCTATGTGGTCAGGAATTGTCATCCACAAACATAAAGTCTGGTCCTGTGGCACTTTGGAACAGACAGACATAATCCTCTAGTACTTCATGACAGTACCTATCCCCCATCACTATTTCACAATGAAACATATGTAGAGGCATTCTGGAATCAATCATATTGCCATAATCAATCATAATAAAATCAAGCATTATAATTGTTTCAATGAAACCATTGATACTAGGATTCCCAAAAGTTATATTTCATTATGTTCAATTCTGCATAGCATGTTCTACATTCATGCCACAACAGCTGATGTCCAAAATCAGACTGAATGACTGATTTTTTTAGGAGATTCTGTGAGTCATTGGCTTTTAACTAGAAAAAAAAGCTATTGTTCTGTAGTATTTGTCAAGTATTGTATTATTATTTATAAGTTGTTATATATAACATATTAAAATAAAATCAAAAAAATTTTGTTTGTATAATTTAACAATAATAATTTTCATAAATTTGGTGATTTTATATACTAATATTTATAAATTTTTATTAACTAGTTAATTAAAATCTACATTCGCAAACAATTCTTATAGTAGTATTTTTTGCTTATCATATTATTTTCCATGAATAATCATTTTGTATCTTACTTATAATTTACAAATTATAAAATAATTATTCAATAGATTATTGCAGTTATTGTTCCTCTTATGCTTATAGAATAAAGTTGCATGTTGAGCAACTGTTTGTAACTGTTTAGAGAATTTTATTTATATTCCAAGGATGACTGAAATTTGTACTAATCTCTAGAAAAACAAAGCTTGTATTCAAGTGTTACCAAGATCATGAACTTCAGTTCAATAGGATCATTTACATAAAAAAATTAGGAGACGAGAGATTATATAATCTTATCAAACATCAGATCTATAATCAGTTTTCCTAACTAAACTGATCATTTCTGTTATGTTTCAACATAAATGAAAAATAACAGAAAAGTATTAAATTTAAGTTTTATAATAGGTAAAATGAACTATCAAATGCATAACTGTTTTGAACAAATTTTAATTGTTCTGAGTAGTTATACTATTATTTATATTCCCTGAATTTTTTTCTGAATAACTAATATTGAATAATAAACAATAATAGTTATTTCAAAGTATCTTTAATGTAAAGTAACAAGTTTTATTGAATTCATTTTACAGTTTTCATTTTACCTATTCTATGCTGCTAATTAGTTGAATTATCTGCAATTCTTTATCAGTCTTTTCCATATATTCTACTACTTATACTTGATTACTTTATGATCCTAAAGAAATGTCTTAAGTCTTTTCAGAATAAACTGTCTCTATATAAGAGGTACAATTTTACATTACCGCCATTTTAATAAAAATAGCACCGATCGAAAGTTCACGATTAGTAAGAAAACTTTACCAAAGAATTATACATCATATAAGGCTATTTTTTTGAGCATAATATCCAACATTAAGTCATGGGTAGACTAGTGAATTTGTACAATGTTTTATATAATTTATTAATAGATAATAGAGATAAATATAAAATGTTTCGAATTTTGATTATAGGTTTATAGGTTGGTTATATTTTGATTATAGGTTTATAGGTTGGTATATCTTAATATAAATTTAAACTTAATATTACCTTGCCAAATGAGGATTTTCAATGATTTTTCTTAAAACTCTACTTATTGTTTCCAGATCCACTGATCCTTCAGACAAAGCTGTGAATATATAGCCTTTTGCTAACTCCCATTG
Organism: Olivierus martensii; assembly: GCA_000484575.1. Lineage (NCBI taxonomy): Eukaryota > Metazoa > Arthropoda > Arachnida > Scorpiones > Buthidae > Olivierus > Olivierus martensii. The sequence continues at coordinate 5,585 of AYEL01091573.1, read as the reverse complement.
TCCCAAGCGTATATTTTTCTCCAATTCCTTAATAAGTAGATGATCAGATGGTGATATTTCTTTATAATTAAACAATTCGAATTCTTCCGGAACATCTTCCATTCTTTAAATTGTTGCATTTAAAGTATCTTGAATTTTCACTAAGCAAACCTAGATGTTGACATTTTGTTAAAAATCACGTGCTACCATCACGTGCCAGATGGCTCACAGTTACGTGTCTGTTTAATATCTATGCTATAAAATTATAGATAGAAATGTTATAAAAATCACACAATAATATTACAACTGAATAATATATTATACATCTTAGTTTTAATTTTACAAGTAATAAATCATTTTACAGAATATATGATTTATGAATCACCATTACAGGATATCTTTCTTATTGTTTGAAATGATAAGATAAAGAAATGAAAATAAAAATTAGATTTTTTAAACAAAATTAATAATTTTATAACTTTAAAAAGTCATGGCGTTACATACACGATTATCATCATTTTAATATTGTAGAATACTGTAGATTATATTTAATGAAATCCATTATGTCATAGACAATTTTTCTATCGAAGAAAAAAGCTTTCGATATATTTTTCATATTAGAAGAAAACAGACAAAAATAATTTAATATACTGAGAGTGTAAACAATTTATCTGTTTTATGTTTGATTTTGCGATAACCTCATTTCTTAAACATCCCTCCCGATGTCTTATCTTTGCGTTGCTGTTGTTGTTATTGTTACTATTAATCTATATTTTTTATAACATTCTAAGAAACTATAACAAAAGTTAAAAACGTAAAGTCTACTTTCGCTGGTATTTTTCGATATTTCAGCATAATTGATTATTTTCATAATATATCTCTTGCTTATAAATTGAATATATCTTGCTTATCATCAGAAAACGCGAGATTCATTCTTGCGATTTCGTTATTTCCTGTCTTTAGTCAGTCCTTAGTAAATATTGGAAGATAGTGAAAATAATGAGAAATAATTATATTTCTTATTTCTTCTTTCTATTTTTCTCTCTCTCAACATATACCGGGTGATTTTGAGCACCCGTACCATCGGTAATCGACGGAACTTATCCTCTTAACCACTGATCCGTCGGCCGCTTGTAACCATCTCCTGGTCTTAGGGTCGTCTGACTCTTCACACGGGCGTAACTGCTGAAAACCTTCACCGATTTGAATCCGTTGAAAACGGCCAATATGTTCAAACGCATGGCCGTTAGAATTAAAAATATAAAATAAATTTTCGTAGCGAGCGATTCTTGATGTGATAAATGCATAAGAATTGGTTCCATGCCAAAAATCAGTGTGTTCGGTTTCAAGAAAAACACCCGGTATATACATTTTTTAAACATTTTTCAATTTGTTTCATCTCAACAGAGTAAAGATAAAGTAATAACTTACATAATAAGTAAAATATTGTAAGCAAAGTAAACAACAAAAATTTTGATTGATTTATGACTTATTAACTGAAATTATTTCAGCTAATTATAACTTTTATATATTTAATATGCAATAATTGTGTATTAAATATATGAAAGTTAAAACATACAGAAAAGATGATAAGATAGGAAATAAGATGTAACTATTATAATAAGATCAATTGATAGATATAACTATAATAGGACCTGTGCAATTTAAATCAAATTGCAAAAATTATGATATACGATAACTTTTTTATTAATAGTTAGTTCTTGATGATAGCATTATCAATAGCATTCTTTACTCTCTTTATATTAGTACAAGCTTTCTTAAGATTATTCAGCTTATGATAATCCAAACTTATGATTGTCCTTACATTATTTTGAACTTTGTATTTTCATTGCATATTGGCTATAAATATTTTTTGTTTTATAAAAAAATATAGTAAAGCAATCTCTTACCAACTTGGAGATTTGGACTCAATTCCAGATTTTATACCTTGGAGAATCTGGGATTAAATCCAGGTTATTGGTTCTGAATTAAACAATCCAGAACTGTTTAATTCTGGATTTATATTATATTAATAATATAAATCCAGAATTTATATTGTTAATATAATAGATGATGATAAAATTATCATAATTATATCATTTAACTTTGTGTGCCATAGATTCCTGTATATATATATATATGCCATAAATCTTGAACGATCCAATATTCTATTGTCTGTTACTACTACTAAAATTACTACTTTTGTGAGTTATTTCAGCATATAATTTTTTCGAATTATGATAAGATTATCAATACATGACCCCATCAAAAGTAGAGGACTATTAATGTTATAATCATTATTATAATAGTACCATGCAAAAATGCAATACTATATTGCATATTAAAATAATTTAGTATATAGTGTATCTAACATTAAAAAAATTGTTAATTTCTTTTAATAATCATCATCTGTTATTAAAAGGAATTAAATATAGTTTAATTGTAAATTTAAATATTAAAAATAGTCAAATCAAAACAAATTATTTTTAATATTTAAATTTACAATTAAACTATATTTAATTCCTTTTAATAACAGATGATGATTATTAAAAGAAATTAACAATTTTTTTAATGTTAGATATACTATATACTAAATTATTTTAATATGCAATATAGTATTGCATTTTTGCATGGTACTATTATAATAATGATTATAACATTAATAGTCCTCTACTTTTGATGGGGTCATGTATTGATAATCTTATCATAATTCGAAAAAATTATATGCTGAAATAACTCACAAAAGTAGTAATTTTAGTAGTAGTATATGTGTATATATATATATATCATATATACCGGGTGATTTTGAGCACCCGTACCATCCTTTTTTCTTGGAAACGCGATGAGATAGGAAGTAGGGGAAAAAATTTTGATTACCAAAGTATACCTGAAGAATCGAATGGGTCTGATAAAAATTTCGTACGCCCATCGGAAGTAGGGGCACAAGGGGTCAACTTATAAAAATTTTGTGGGCCCATCGGAAGTAGGGACACAAGGAGTCAACTATAAAATCTCCAATAAAACCAATGCCGATTTTGGCATAATTGGATAGAACCGTGAAAAACAAATAACTTTTGTTTGGAAAGTTTTTTAATATCACTTTCGAGATATCACAAAAAAAATGCTGCTACATGTACCGCCAATTGAGTTATTCAAGCAGTAAGAAGAATAAAAATCAGACAAAGGGCTTTGTGTACATTGCCAAACATTATTGAAGCAGCAAAGAGCAGTAATATGAAGATTTAAGGCGAATTCTGGAACTCGGTATCAAAGAGCAGTAATATGAAGATTTAAGGCGAATTCTGGTACTCGGTAGTAGCACTTGAACCGCAGGTGTGACAAGTCTCGCCATCACACTTCAGCATGGAGCCATACTCAAGAACAAGTTTCTGGACTTGTTTAAGCCGTTTATGAGCTCATGAATATACACAGATGCCCTATGTCAGATTCTTCCTTTTATTATTGCTTGAATAACCCAATCAGCAGCACACGCGGTGGAATCTTTTTTTTTTGTGTGTGTGATATCTCACAATCCATAAGTGATATTAAAAAACTTTCAAAACAAAAGTTGTTTGGTTTTCACAGTTCTATCCAATTATGCCAAAATCAGCATTGTTTCCATTGGAGATTTCATAGTTGACCTCTTGTGCCCCTACTTCCAATGGTCACAAAATTTTTTTATCATGCCCATTCGATTCTTCGGATATACTTTGGTAATCAAAATTTTTCCCCCTACTTCTCCCATTCGATTCTTCAGGTATACTTTGGTAATCAAAATTTTTCCCCTATTTCCTATCTCATCGCGTTTCCAAGAAAAAAGGTTGGTACGGATACTCAAAAACACCCGGTATATACAGTTTTAGCTAAGATTTCTAAACTAAATTGTATTTTACAGGCATATGGCAGATAAAATGGGAACACCATATCTGCAAAGATTATTGAATCAACAACTAACTAACCATATTCGAGACACATTACCTACGCTACGTGATAAATTACAAAAACAAATGCTGTCAATGGAAAAAGAAGTAAATGAATATAAAAATATTCATCCAGATGACCCAGCTCATAACACAAAAGCTATGATGCAGTAAGTTTTTGATTTTTATTTATATATTGCTATAAATGATTTTTTGTTAATATTTAAAAAGTACTAAATATTTAAAATAGGTATGTCCTTTACTATATATTATCTTCTTATTATTTGCTAAAGCAAATCAAATAAAAATCATTGTAGATTGCTATTGCAAAAATTTGTCAGGTGATTGCTACATCTATTGATGAAAGCATTTTCCCATAATTTTTATCATTATATTTTTAATTTCAAAGAATCATTTAAAATAGAGCAATTAACTATCTTGTTCATAGAAATTATTATAGGTCATCTATATTATTTAACCTTTAATGTTCTTAAAGTAAAAAAATTAACGTTCTTTTACCCTCCAAGATATATGAAATATGATGCTTAATATTCGATATTTTGCCATAACTTTTTTAGTTTTTAAGTTTTTAGAACAAAAAAATTATATTTTGTTGTCCATATACACTGTCCTGATATCGTTTTTTAATTTTAGTTATAGAATTTTAGTTATTACGAAAGAATTAGGCCTAATTTGCATATGTAAACAATACATAATTTTGACGAAAGAATTAGGCCTAATTTGCATATGTAAACAAAACATAATTTTTTCCATTTAATTTTGGATTAAGGACCAAAAGAAAAAAAGAAAAAAAGAAAAAAAATACGAAAAGAATTAGGCCTAATTTGCATATGTAAACAATACATAATTTTTTCAAATTATTTATAATTTCGGCATTGGATAAAAACATATTGTTGATATATTTACATTCCTGGTGATATTCCACATCTAATAATACCATACGATTATATTTACATTCCTCGGTGATATTCCACATCTAATAATACCAAATACTTCATAATTCTAAAAAATTTTTCCTCTACCCACATCTAATAATACCAAATACTTCATAATTCTAAAAAATTTTTCCCATTAAATGAAGACAATTTATGACTATAGTTGACCACTTGTGCCCCTACTTCCGATGGGTTTACGAAATTTTTATCATGCCCATTGGATTCTTCAGGTATATTTTGGTAATTAAAATTTCCCCTACTTCCTATCTCATCGCGTTTCCGAGAAGAAAGGGTGGTACGGGTGCTCAAAATCACCCGGTATATAGTCGACCGGATGGCCGCGTGGTAAAGCTTTGACTTACCACGCTGGAGATCCGGGTTCAAATCCGGGTCCCATACCTCCAGTTCTTCAAGAGGGGTACGGGCTCAGTCCGTTGAACTCCATCCTTCAACTATCGCTTGACCCCATCAAGGGTGTTGGCCAGCCTGTGATGGGTTCTGTAAGTGACCGCCGACAGATACAGAATATCCCATGAGGATATGGCGGCCTATTCTAACTAACATAACCTCAACATATATATATCCCATCAAAAACATCTCATATGTAAAAAAATAAGCCAAGTACAGTATTATCGAAACAGGATATTTGTGAAAATTTAGATCGGTTATTTTGGTTGTTGTTGTTATTATTATTTTCTTAAATCGTCAAACAAGTAGTTGCATCTAAATT
>AYEL01091571.1:0-11954 GCA_000484575.1 Olivierus martensii | reverse complement strand
GACACTTCGGTATGCAACGCATCTTATTACTTAATAATTCAGTTATTGCCAGTAAAGTTACGATCCTAATTTATTTCATTAATATTTTTTACGTTATTTAATGTATTAATAAAAGTTAAGAGCAAAGTATAGTAAACGAAATCGTTTTTTTTTCATGTAAACGTTTAAATATGCAATATTCCTTCCACTTCCCGTTGCTAATCAACCGATGGAATGGTTTAACCCAAATTGTAGCCTACAACGATCAACAACTGAAGTATGACTCAATCAGTTTTTGCGTATTGTACGAAAGCCGAACCCTTTTCGCTGATGTCAAAACCTTTCTGTCATAGACTGTACTGTACATGCTTAAAGAAATTGCTCAAAAGTATTTCCGCCAGCTGTAATGCAGGCACATTTGCGAAGATACCAGGCATTTCCCGAATATCGCCAGTAACAACGGCGATCCTGGCGACTAGATCCATATCGGTTTCAAACGGGGCCCTCGTAGATTAGGCTTTTCATATGGCCCCACAAGAAAAAGGAATATCGCCAGGATCGCCGTTGTTGCTGGCGATATTCGGGAAATGCCTGGTGTCTTCGCAAATGTCTTCAGTCCCTATCCCGCAAGTGTGAAGCTTGCGTTACAGCTGGCGGAAACACTTTTGAGCAATTTCTTTGAGCATATACAGTACATACATCAATGAGGTTTGTGCAGTCTTTGATGTTGAGACTATAGAAATCACGTGCAAGAAGGTAAACAAACTAGTGCTTCAGTATAAAGGAGTGTTACCGAGATCAAAATCTATTCCTTATTAGATAATCCAATATATTTAATTAGTTTTAGTAATGTTGAAATTTTAAAATATATTCAAATGACCGGCATAGACGATGATTCAGCAAAATGTATAAACAAAAACAAAAAAGGAGCCTTAATGTATCGAGATACCTAGGCAATATTTGCTTTCAGCAAGAAGAATCTTCAAAATTTTTGATTAAGGCGAAGGTAAGAGCAGAAATGAAGAAATATGTCATTTATACTGTGCACACCACAATATCTCCCGAAAATAAAATAATGTTGGCCAGCCTGTGATGGGCTCTACAAGTGGCCGCCGCCAGATACAGTATATCCTATGAGGATATGGCGGCGTAATCTAATTAACCTAACCTAACCTTTTCATTGTAACTAATCGAATTCCATTATGATTTATTACAAGTAAATAAAAATAAGCAAAAATGGTTCAAAGTATTACTTCATGTTATAGCAGTGTTCCATAACCATTGGGTCGAGTTAAATTTTTAATTGGTCGCGAAGGAACTGATAAAATATAGAATTAAAAATATAAAAAATAGGTAAATAAATAAATAGACAAAAAAATGTCTTTTACGTTAATTTTGAAAATTAATTATGAGATTCTGAATAGTATTAATTTTTGATACGTTAATATCTTAATTTTGACATTGTGAAGTCTATGAGCATATTTGTTCCGCCCGTCCCGGCATTCGTCGGCACATTCCCCTTCCCAATTTTGCTAGTTTTGAACTAGTGCATAATTGTCAGTTGTCAGAATAGCAATAAGAATAACTTTGTATATACATTACCATTTTTTAGTAGTCAATGTGTTCATTTAGTGTGTTAAAATTAGTAATTGTATTTTGTATTTCGTTGAAGTGTATGTTTTTGTATTGAAGTATAAGAATTACAGTGTATGTTTTTAATTTACAGTTCGTGGTTATATTTCGTTGTATGTGAGTAATACATTTCGTTGTATGTGAATTTCGTTGTAGTCCATTGTACTATAAATTAATCCGAGTACATACAATATCATGCTGATATACTACCGCTTTATTTTATATTATAAAATAAACAATTGGGTCGCAGTATGATTTCAAAAAGATATGTTGGGTCACGGGATCGAAAAGGTTGAGAACCATTGTGTTATACAACGTTCGTTTTTGTTTAGATTTAATTAAACTTTCGTTGAAAGAAAATTTGGTTGATGAATAGCTGTAGATTTTAATAATAATCTATTCATAAAATTTTAGAAATAGAAGCAATTGTCTCCAAAATTTTCATAGCATATTCTACTGGTTGACGTTAGTTCGAATTTATCACGTCTGATTCTAATAAGCCATTCTTTCATAAGAGATGGCTTACCATGCGGGATGAAGTGACGAAATATTTTTCTCTCTAGACGTCTTCTTTGCGCTATTATTGCTGCATCCATAACAAGAATTAGGCATTCTTTGTTTCCGATACAGTAAGCATACAAACACGCCAGGTCTCAGATTTTTTGTACTTCTGACACGTGACCTGTGACGTCAACTGCACAAACCTCATTACATTCCTGTTATTAAAACATTCCCCTGACACGTGACCTGTGACGTCAACTGCACAAACCTCATTACATTCCTGTTATTAAAATGTTTTCTGAAGTATCTCCTCTCATTCTTGTGTTAATTTTTTACATGTGACTCTACCTTTTACTTCTCACCGCTTGCATTCCGACCATACATTCTCTGACAAATATTGCTCGTATAGCTGCGTTCTATCACCCCGTAAAGTTCTGCCCAGTTTTTCGGATTCACCCTGTATTTTTCATGGATTCCGGGCCCATTCCGTCGATCCCCTTCCTCCACAATCCGGCTGACCCCTCCGCAGGGGTGGGCAGCCTGTGGAAGTGCTGACCTCTCCGCAGGGGTGGGCAGCCTGTGGAAGGGCTTGTTTCGCTCACCACATAGTATTCTACCAGAAAGACCCCTCCGCAGGGGTGGGCAGCCTGTGGAAGGGCTTGTTTCGCCCAGCCCCTCCGCAGGGATGGGCAGCCTGTGGAAGGGCTTGTTTCGCCCCGCCTCCGCAGGGGTGGGCAGCCTGTGGAAGGGCTTGTTTCGCCCCGTCTCCGCAGGGGTGGGCAGCCTGTGGAAGGGCTTGTTTCGTCCCGTCACATAGTATTCTACTAGAATGAGGGGTGGGCAGCCTGTGGAAGGGCTTGTTTCGCCTCGCCACTTAGTATTCTCCCAGAATGGAAAATGGCGTCATCTGTTGACAAAAAGAATCGATCCCTGCGGTTGAAGGAGTCCCGTTTGAGGCAAAATTAAATCATGAAAACGCTAATGAACGAATAATAATAGTTTGAATTTACTATTATGGCTAGGCTTTTACACCCTAGCCTTCGAACATCTAATTTTTGTAGATACACAAAAGGAAAAATTTTTCTTGGAAAAATTGAATATGAATGAATCGATTTTATCTCATCTCTAGGAACATCTAGAAAAAATTTTCTATTTAATAATTTGCAGATTCCAATGTATTCTTATCTAATATTCTGAAAAAATTTTGAGTATTCAAATAAATTAGACGGGTGAATTTTTTTTTAATTAGAATTAAGTACGCATATTATACTGTATGTTGCCAGAAAATATTTTAGAAAGTTTCAGTTTAAATGAATAATAGAAGATCATTAAATATATGACTGAAAGTAGATGAAACTCGCAGTTTTACCGGCCGAAGACCGGAAAAGTCTTAGCCACAGATTAGGTATACAGTATACTAATCTGTGGTCTTAGCAATAGGATTGGCGCATGTTTATAAATAAACATGTCCTCTCCTCCTTTGGTAGGCAAAACATTGCTTGTTCTAAAATGGCGCTTAGTGATGAATCAGGATGATCTTTAACATGACTGGGTTTACCTATGTCAACAAATTAACAAAGGATCACATAAATTAATCAAAAGTAAAAATATTCTTTGCCTTTCATGATATAATAAGTATAATCAATAGACGAGCTAAAAAAACAAAAATATAGTATTTAGTAGTTTAAAAAACAATTTAATAATCTTCACTATTCAATTAATTCTGATATTTTTTAATGACAAATTAAGTTTTCCTAAGAAATGCAACTATTAATATTTTTAAAAAGATTTGAGTTTGTAGTGTTATAAGTTTTAAAGAAAGTATGAAATACAGTCAATTCTCGTTATTCGCGGATTCCGTATTCGCGTAAATTTATTTGCAACTACAAAATCGATATTCGCGGAGCTTTCGCGCTTATTCGCGGACTCCTGCTGAGCGGCGAAAATATTGTTATCAATATAAAATCTCTCTCTCTCCGTGGGAATGAGAGGGCCGATTTGTTGGCAAAGAAAGCTCGAGGTCGCTTCATCAGTTCAGGTTTTGGAAAGTCCCAATCACATATTAAAGGGATTATTTGGCAAAACATACTTGATTTGTGGCAACAAGATTGGAATAATGCTATCACTGGTAGGAATGCTTTTTCTTTTTTTCTTCTATTAAGGATAGGTTAGCCAACAAAAATTTTTCTCCAAATTTTCATTTGTCTCAAATTATCACCGGGCGTGGAAACTTCAATACTTATCTATATAGGTTTAAATTAAGGGATAGTGATAATAGTATCTGATCCCAAGGATCTCCTCAGGATGTTAAACATTTAATCTTTGATTGTTTGAGCTTTACGACACAAAGGAAAACTTAGAAAGGCAAGCTGTGTTAAATGGTTACAACTGGCCTTGTGATCTTCATTATTTTATCAGTAACCAATTTATGTTTAAGGCATTTATTCAATTTTTAACAGATTCTAAGGCTTTAGATCTAGTATTTTAATTCTTTTCTGTATCTGGGACACTCAAATCAAATTTTAAATAATTGTATCATTAAAATTATTGTTTGTTATTTTTTTTCTCCCTTCTGAATATATTTATATTGAGAAGGGAGAAAAAAAATTTAATTTTGTATTGTCGCGTTTCTGCGATTGTCAGGGTTTACCTGACGGAAACTATTTATTGTTCCCAATTGTCGGGTGTTCCTCCTCCTCTTTTTTCCGCATTTGGCACTGTCGCGTTTATGTATATTGTCGGAGTTTTCATAATGTAATCAATATATTAACGATAACTGTCGGGTCCTTCCAAGTGAAGACTTTGTTTTACATTTATTATTGATTGTTTTTTTAATGTTTAAATTGTACTGAATGAGACTAATACTATTTTCCATTAATATTATTGATTGTTTTTTTAATGTTTAAATTGTACTGAATGAGACTAACACTATTTTCCATTAATGACCTGCCACATTTTCTTCTGGTAGGAACCTTTCAACATTTTCTTAACTTTCCTATATCCTAATAACTTCATCCTTCATCTTTCTCGAGGCTAAACCACAGAGTACAGCCCCCTATCTTCTTTATTAAATAAATAAATAAAGGAAGTTGTTACCAAATGTAGCCTCTGAATCGGTTTTCAGGAAAATTTCTCATTACCTATCCTTGTTCACTCCATAGACCGCAGGTAGGTCAAAAGCCTGTTCATGTCGTCCGCAGGTCCCATAGAAGTCTCTGACCCTATGTTTGAATACAGCCTCAAATTTAGACGCTTAACTTTCTGTACATTTGTTCCTTACGCCGAAATTTTATAAAATCTGAGGCAAAAAGTGATGCAGACAAGGGTGACGCAGTTTTTCAATCCAGTTCGGAAAGACAATGTGTCGCTATCACATCAAACATCTTGCAACATCAAAAAACTATCAATCAAAAATAAGATTTTATTTATTACATAGTTAATGTTTTAAAAAATTAAATAAAGATTACTGTAATTATAATACTGTATATTGTACTATACACTGAATATACTGTGATTATTTGTAAGTAATGTAATACATATTAAATAAGGTGTCTGTAAACAGAAAAAAACACACAAACACACACGGCGAGAATCGACTATATAACAAATCATTAAATTCATACTTAAATGATAAACTGTCAATGCATATTAATATAAATGTGTGTTTAAAACTAATATCTGCATCAGTACTGATCTAAATTCTTTGCAAAAGTATTTCTTTAATAAGAGAACATTTGAGGGATACATAGATGAACCACTGAAAAAATAAATTAGCATTTTTCTTCTACATTTACACTTAATTCTGTTTTTGCACGATAGATACGTTCCCGAAGAATGCCTGTAAAAATATATATTGTATCTATGAGAAAACAGACGATTGGTTCCAAACCTAAAAATCATGTTGGAATCCTATTATTTTTATAGGTGCTTGCACTTTTTATTTCATAAAGATTGCACATGCATATAAAAATGTATTATACAGGGTGTAAAGTATCTCCTTCAAAAAAACTATACTACGACGTAGACGAAATTCAGGCGATTAAAATGATATAAGACACCTGGGGTCCAAATCGCAAGCAACGCCGTAAATTGAACCTCAAACTAACCTTAATGGCGTGGGCTTCGAATGATGGTAGCGTTCTTGGTACAGTCATCTTGCTGCCAGTGCACTAACTCGTTGTTGTCAAACTGATCCATAAGAACAGTGTACTTTGTCGAACTGGTTAAACTAAATTAATCAACTGTCAACGGCGCCATTTTTCTGCAATGACGTTACAGCTCTTCTCCTTCGCCTCGCCCGGGCTTGCGATTTTGGACCCCAAGTGTCTTATATCATTTTAATCGCCTGAATTTCGTCTACGTTGATCCGAAGTGTCTTATATCACTTTAATCGCCTGAATTTCGTCTACGTCGTAGTGTAGTTTTTTTGAAGGGTATAATTTACACCCTGTATAAAGTAAATTATCAAATAAAAACACTATCACTTTTTGCAGTGTAATTATTTTATTAACTTGTAACTAACGTTTCGACATATAATCATCATCAGGTTACACACTGAAACAGAATCTGTTCCAATGTGTAACCTGATGACGACTATGTCGAAACGAATTCCATATTATAAAACATATGGAATTCGTTTATATAAACGAATAAAATTTTAATTCTTGATATCTGAATCGATCCAAAACGCGTTCATTGACTTGAAGGTTTAAATAGTTTTTCAAATTATTGTTTCTTTTCGCGGGACTAAAAGTCAATTTCAACTGTTCCAGTTAACTTTAACCAGTAGCTGTTTTTTAAATTGCTAGATAAATGCTAATTGGTAATTACTGATGCTAAACTACCAATTAGCGTTATTCAATTGTAAAACATAACTGATGGTTAAAGCTATCTGGAAGTTTAGCTCGGCATTTTATCTGTTAGGCCTGATTATACGTTCCAATTGTCGCAACATGGCGCGATATTTTAATAAGTGTTATAAAACCCTTAACGAATATTGAAACTTTGGGAATCTATGGCACTAATAATGGATAAAAACATTTCAAAATACTCTAAGTAAATATGTGTAGCTTACATCAAAGTGGGTGGCCAACAAGATTTCTAAAACATTTTTTGTTTAACTGAAATTATGAACTATCAGATAAAAACCCTTTTCAAAACTCGGCCGGATTGGCCGCGTGGAAACGCTTCGGCTTTCCACTCTGGAGGACTCGGGTTCGAATCTCGGGTCCCACCCCTTGAAAATATTTATCATGGGGTCCGGGCCCGGCCCGTCGACCCCCGTCCTCCACAATCCGGCTGACCCCTCCGCAGGGGTGGGCAGGGGTGGGCAGCCTGTGGAAGGGCTTGTTTCTCCCCGCCACTTAGTACTCTTACTGAGTGGAAAGTGGCGTCATCTGTTTACAAAAAAAAAAGAATAAATACCTTAAACAGTCTAAATCAGCGATTACCAAAGTGTGGGTCGCGATAAATATTAAAATATGAGAGTAATTTATATGTTCATTAGGAGAGTAACTTTTATGTTAATTTGGATTTTATAATTATTGAGAATGGGGATGAACAATTCAAAGTCGATTTAATTAAAAGATCTCATAAGAATTACTATATTTTCAGTACATATTAATTCGGTTTAACCAAAAAGTTATATTTATGGAAACAAAATACAGTCAAACCCCAATAAGACACCTCCGTTAAGCTGCCATCCTTACTAGCCGCCAAGAAATTTGGCGGAACTGATCTTCCCTATGTTAATGAAGTAAACAATTCAAAGTCGATTTAATTAAAAGATCTCATAAGAATTACTATATTTTCAGTACATATTAATTCGGTTTAACCAAAAAGTTATATTTATGGAAACAAAATACAGTCAAACCCCAATAAGACACCTCCGTTAAGCTGCCATCCTTACTAGCCGCCAAGAAATTTGGCGGAACTGATCTTCCCTATGTTAATGAAGTAGGCAAACCCCGATAAGACGCCATCCGCCAATAAAAATGTCTGAACAAATATTCCTTTTGGTATTGTATTTGTTCTCGATAATCCGCCAGGGGCATGTAAGGACTTCCATCCCGAAGTTCACCATACAAAATTTAACATAAATTACAAAATATTTATTCACTTAGTTATAAACTAAATAAATTATAAAATTATATTATTTTAAACCTATAACACTATAATTTATTCTATTTTTAAGTACAAGTTTTAATTAATTATGATATATTTTTATATTATGATTTATTATATTTCCATATAAAAGATTATTATTTAACTAATTAAAAGTGAAAAAAATACTGCAAGCTTCTGTTGTTATATCAGTTTTAATTCTATAATGTTTAAGAAAAAGATAATTATATTAGAATTAGTATCTATTTGATTTTTTTAATGTAATATCATTTTTTTTTTTTAGTTAAATCTTCATCCACCCAAATTTTTTAAATATCTAATTGCTTACAATTTTGCTCTCTCCATTTTTATTATTTTTTTTATATAGACATTGGAAAATTTTATATAGAATATTGGAGCAATTATATAAATTTTTTATTATTTTGCATTTTCAACAGTTTCCAATTTATTTTGGAAATATTATTGATTTTTATAGATTGCTATTATAAATAATATGATAAATATAATGTAGCAAATCAGGAATGAGTCTGTAATTCAAATATAATATCTGATGATGATAAAAAGCAGTTAAATGTATGTTTTTGTGTGTGTGTGTGTGTTGCCATATAGTTATCTAATTTTCTTCCAGAAATCCTTTATATCAGTGACTTTTATAATTTATTAATTTGCCACTATCAAACATGAAGAACAGTAAAAAACAGCACTTAAAGCAAGAAATATTATTTATTTAGAGAAAACAAACTTAGTAAAATGATTTTAGTTTATTTCAAGCCCTCATCAGTACATCATCATAAAAAATTGATGATAGAATAACAAGATTGTCAATTAACAGAAAAATTCTTAAAAATGTAATCATTTTTTAATAAAAATACTTGTGTTACTGTGGCAACTGCAAATAAAACTAACATTGACTTTATAACTAAACAGATTATATAAATAATATAGATCATATTGGTACAAAGATTTTATTACTGAGGAAAGAATTGTCTTCAAAAAGTTTGGCATAACATACCTTTATGTGTCTTATCTTCATCAATATTGCCTTATGTTTTTATTTTTTTCATGGCATCACTTCCATATAGGACTGATCATCCATGGCTAATTTGTTAATAAGACAATGTTTATTATCTTTTAATTTATGTTTATATGTCTTCATGTTCATTGCTATTCTGCTTTTTCTTGGTTTTTCTATGATCTTTATTTTATTAATTTCTTTGTTCCTGATGGATATTTCAATACCAAAAAGGTAAAATTAATAGGAGTATATGAAATATCCATATGAACATTATTAATAAAAATAAATCTATATATGTTAGCCTAGAACCTCAGCACAAGAATGAAAGAGCATAAAGATGTAACTTCTAAGATATTGCTTGGAATGATATAAAGTTGATAAAGATCATAGAAGAACCAAGAAAAAGCAGAATAATAAAGAACATAGAGATTCATAAATGCAAATTAAAAGATGATAATGTTATTAATAAATTACTTATGAATGGTCAGTCTTATAAAGAAGTAATGCCATGAAAAAATTAAAATGTAAGACAAAGTAGATGAAAATAAAACACACAAAATTGCATATTAATCAGCATTATACACCTCAGTTCATTATAATATGATGCAACTATGGTTCCCAATTTATATAAACTGAAATATGTTTTTAGTCAATTAATATAATAAAATGTGAATTTTTTCTGAACACATGTTATTGTTTGATTTATAAAATTATTTGTAAAAACTGATGATAGTAATTGTTAAAAGAAATCTAAAAGTTATAAATACATAAATATCTATTACTATTTACAAATGGGACTTAAATTTCTTGAAAAAGAAAAGATAGATTTTTTTCAGTTTTATAATTAAAACATTTGATTGAAATCATTAAAAAGAAGCAAAGAGATGCATTGGAAATAGTATATTTTTTAAACTGAAAATGAAACACTTTAAAGTAGATTCAAAATAACTGAACTCTCATTTAATCTCATTGGTTGAATGAATACAAAGTGCATTATGTTTACCTTTTTCTTTAGAATTTTAAATACAATTATTTCTGTCTTAAATAGTTTATTGTACAATGTATCAATAAAGGCTTGAAACATGATTTATGCAGGGTGTTTCTTACCACCCGTACTACCCTTTTTTCTTGGAAATGTAATGAGATAAGAAGTAGGGAAAATAGTTTTGCTATATATACAGCTCCTTAATAGAAAATATTTTCATTTTTTTAAACATTTTTGGCCTTACTTTGAGACCCTCATCAGTAAACACATTCTTTTTTTAATGTGAACATTTTAGAACAGAATACATCTTTTAGAACATGCACAGTTTTTAAAATTTTTAGAATTGTTTTTGTTTTTAAAAAGATTTTCATGTATTCTTATTGATTATTAAAATAAATATAATATTCATATAAAAACATTCTTATATGATGCTTGTACAAAGACTGGTGACAAAATGTTTTTGTCGTATATATATGATTTTTTCAACTTCATATATATGACAAAACTTTTTGCTACCATTTTTTGTACAAGTATCACATACGAGTGTTTTTATATGAATATTATATTTATTTTTATTACCAATAAGAATACATGAAAAACTTTTTAAAAACAAAAACAATTTTAAAAATTTTAAAAACTGTGCATGTTCTAAAAGATGTATTCTGTATATATAAGACTGTTCTACTGCTTAAACTTAAAGGTTTCAATTAAAGAAATTCCAGCACTATTAGCAGCTAAGCAAAATTAAAAACATTTTTATTTAAGAAAATAATACGAATGTTTTTAGAGGTTAGGCCATCATCAGGTACAATGTTCCATTTGAATATGATTTGAAACAGAAGGAATAATGTGTTACTATGGCAACTGTTTCTTATTACAAAATATTAAAAATTAAAATATATAGGTTTTTCTTAAAAATTTCAGAAATAGGGTTTAACAAGAAGAAATAATTTAGTATAAATATACATGTAAACTTAAAAACAACATAAAGATATTATGAGGAATAATTACAACAAAATTAAAAACAAAATTTAAAGGCTAATAGCAGTTCTAAAAATCTTCTTCTGGAGAAGTTCTAGTTAAAGTTGTCACTAAGACAATCATCCTTCCTTGATGGGGGGTTCCCAGGCGAGTTTGTCATTCACTAGGTTTTCATCCCTTCTTCTCTTCAATATCTCCATTGACTCCATGATTGTGGGTTGGGTCCCTGGTTTTATGGGTTTTATCACCTTTGTCTCCTCCCCATTGTATGGACAAATTTCTTTTGTAAACTTCCACTGCCAGGGATGTTGATAGATTGGCTTGATAAATATCCCTTTTGTGTTCTTCAAATCTTCTTCCTAAGTTTCTATTTGTGATTCTACATATGCGGCTTGTTCAAGTGTCTGTTCATCTCTGACTAGGATTCTATAGACTCCTTTCTTTTCGTGTGGTTTCAGGAGGTCCTTTTCATTTCTTAAAAGGTTGAATAACGTAGGAAGTCTACATGGGGCCAATTTCTTTTTGGTCTTTGTTGTTCTACGTGATTCTAGCTTTTCCGGTTTTGTAGACACAAAACATAACAAAATGAAAAAAAACATTAGTCTTTATTATATGTTACAGTACTTCTGTAACATACCTTGGAATGTAATACAAAAATAAAACAATAAAAGAAACTCACAATGATGCAATCTTCCACAGTCATGCTACATGTCGAGAAGAAGAAGAAAGAAAGGAAAA
>AYEL01091570.1:0-32577 GCA_000484575.1 Olivierus martensii | reverse complement strand
GATGCATTCACCCAAAAAATTAGCAAATACACAGAACTCTCACAAGAAATTAAGCGTCTTTGGGGAATGCAAAAGGTTTTAACAGTACCCATCATTCTATCCTCAACAGGAGTAATTCCCCACACACTACACAAAAGCCTCGGAACATTAGATTTACACCCCAAGACATATATAACACTACAAAAGGCATCACTACTCAATACATGCAACATAGTAAGAAAGTTTCTCAGCAACACAGACAGTTAGTTAATATACAACTAAAACATCTCAAGTAACTATGTCTTGACTCTTGTCCGACATAGCACTTTTGCTCCGGAGTTATTTCGTGCTCACATTGACATACCCCAAATAATAATAATAATAATAATAATTATTATTATTATTATTATTAATCAAATGCAGAAAATCAGTTAATTTAGTTTCGTTATTAATTTTTTGAAAGGAATAATAATTAATAATAATGTCTTCCCTCCCAAAAAAACTGAATGTATTAAATTAATCATTCTATTTTAGTTAAATATATATGTATTTTATGGCAGTTTAAATCAATTTAGCTTAATTTATGCTTCAAATATTTAGAATAAGTATAATAGTTCATTTTTTTTTTCTACAACTACAAATATAAAATCTTAATTTCGAATTGTATTTAAATAATATATTCCATTAAAAAGCATTTCAAATCTTCTGATATTAGAATTCTTTCTTTTTTTATCATTTGACTTATTGACATAATTTAAGCATACAGACTTTCCTGACTTATAGATCCATACTTAATGTGACAGTTCCCTAACTTATAAGAAAAATCTATTAATCAAAAGCAGGTAGAATTAATAATATAGAGATACAAGAAAAAAATGAATGAAAATTTGTTGCATGGCAATTGATTTTTATACTTTTTTTAATATCATTTATTGTATGTTCATGTATTTTATGTGCTTATTATTGTAGTTATAGTTAACCCACGATATCACACATGGGATATACTATATTTGGCAGTGGGCACTTTTAGAGCCTCTATGGACCTTTATGATGGGGTCAGTTAGAAAGTTGAAAAATGGAATTCAATGGGTCATGCCAAGACTCCTAAAAAACTGAAGATATGAACCTAGAATTGAATTCAGGGATAAACAAGATAGTATAAGATAGTAGTAAAGATAATAAACAAGATAGTAAACAAACGCTTTACTACTTGGCCATCCAGTTGACTTATTGCCTATTCTTTAATTTAACTATTTTTATTATTATATCTTTGTGACACACTGTTATGATATAGGGCAGTGCTTCACAAAGTGTGGGTTGCGACTCCATATTGAGTCGTGTAACAAAATTTGGGGGCCGCAGAAATTTTAGCCAATGTTTTAATTCATATTTTTAGTTTATATCTATCTATACCCAAGATCGCAAAAATATTTTCTTGGATAAAAGGGGTCGCCAAGTAGAAAAGTTTGAGAAGCACTGATATAGGGTATGCTTTGATATATATATATTTATTTTGATTTACATAGCATTTCATTGAACAATTCACCTATATAAGTCAGGGAGTGTCTGTCTGTCCATTTTTTTAGATTTATTTAACACTAAAAAAATTATCTCAGTTATTTTATGAATTACTACTAGTTGTTGTTTACAATATACAGGTTGCATATCCCCAATCCATAATGCTTAGGACAGTGTTTGTTTTGGATTTTTGAATATATGATATGGTGGAATTGAAGAAGTGAGAAAAATTTTTTTTTATTTGGAATAAGAAAACAAGAATATAAATGCAACAAATAATGTAAAATATTTATTTATCATCTTTGAAAGAATCTTAACACTTGTTATACATTGGGTTATCACTATCAAACCTTTTTGGCATTTTTTAATGATAGAATAACACATCAGAAAACAAGTTGTCACAGACATCTTGCACTGACAATGACTGACAGTTTACTGAATCACAGCAGTATGCCATAGTTATGCTTGTACTA
The DNA here is from genome assembly GCA_000484575.1 of Olivierus martensii. Taxonomy (NCBI): domain Eukaryota; kingdom Metazoa; phylum Arthropoda; class Arachnida; order Scorpiones; family Buthidae; genus Olivierus; species Olivierus martensii. Next base: position 30,607 of record AYEL01091570.1, on the reverse strand, counting down.
TTGTATCATCTTTCATGGCTTAAACTGTGGTCATAGTCCTTTCTGAAACTGTGGTCATCCTGTAAAAGCAAAATTACAGATTTTGGATTGGAGATACTCAATCTATAATATTATATATCATGGAAGATGATTAAATTTCTCTATAACCTGTTCTTTAATATATATTGTATTATGAATAATATAATATATAGAAGAAAGAAAGGAAAAAGTGTTGCCAGCAAAAACAAAAAAATAATTTAATTCCCAACAGTCTTCTTCACCACTTTCTTTATAACTTGCAAGTTTTTAATATTATAAGATACCGATATAAATTGTTTGGATTACTTCGAACTCTTTGGTGCATTGGATCTCAGCTAGGTGTTTCTTTCTCACTTTATTCCAAATTTAAAGAATGTTTTAGTGTATCCATGTTGTTTAACAACTTCCTCTATGTAGGACAATTTTTTAGCATATCATTCTTGTTAGTGCAGTATGCCAGTGCACTTTTGTAGTAACTCCTAAAGGCTGCCTTTATCGTTAGACCAGTTGGGAATTATGATTAAGCAGTAAGTTAGTTTTCTGTAAACCTTGGTTTTAAGATCTTCACCATGTATTTCAATGTTCAAGTCTAAGAAGTGTATTTCGGTGCTATTCTGTTGGTCCTTCTTTAGTTTCTTCATAGTATCTTTATGTTGTTTTTAAGTTTACATGTATATTTATACTAAATTATTTCTTCTTGTTAAACCCTATTTCTGAAATTTTTAAGAAAAACCTGTATATTTTAATTTTTAATCTTTTGTAATAAGAAACAGTTGCCAAAGTAACACATTATTCCTTCTGTTTCGAATCATATTCAAATGGAACATTGTACATAATGATGGCCTAACCGCTGAAAACATTCCTGTTATTTTCTTAAATAAAAATGTTTTTAATTTTGCTTAGCTACTAATAGTGCTGAATTTCTTTAATTGATGTATTCTGTTCTAAAATGTTTGTTAAAAACATGTGTTTATTCATGAGGGTCTCAAAATAAGGCCAAAATGTTTTAAAAAAATAAAAATATTTCCTTTTTATAAATTTAAGGAGCTGTATATGTAGCAAGATTATTGCTAAAGAACAGGAATTTTTAACAAACTGTAAGTAGGGAAAAAAATTTTGATTATCAAAGTACATATCTACTCAAAAGTTTGCCAACTGTTAAAGGTTATATTGAATATATTAAATCTAAAACTAGAGCGAAATATATCAAAAAACTAAAATGGCTGCTCTTTAAGCAAATTAAAAAGAATCCTCCTCCACACTCCCCAACTCACGTGGCTAGAAGACATAAATGTCCCTTCATATGTGCATGAAATACTAAGTATGGGCCCAAATAGTTTAATCGAATCACCTTTATCTTGGAAAAATATCGCTATTCAATTCGAACCATTACAACAACAATGTGACCAGGTAGAAGCCGACAAAGTACATATATCTGAAGAATCGAATTGGCATGATTAAAATTTTATGAGACCTATAGGAAATAGAGGCACAAGGGATCAATTGTGAAATCTCCAATAGAAACATATGCTGATAAGTTCAAAATATGATAAACAAACTGCTTAACATGTATAAATCTCAAACTGAAACAAAAAAGCACTTTTAGCAGTAAAGGTTCTCACCAAAAATTTATTAAAAGCAAAAACGTTTTCGATATCATAAATACCATCTTCGGTTGCAAAAAAATATATGCTTCTATGATATCGAAAACGTTTTTGCTTTTAATAAATTTTTGGTGAGAACCTTTACTACTAAAAGTGCTTTTTTGTTTCAGTTTGAGACATATGCTGATTATGGCATAATTGGATAGAACTGTAAAAAACAAACAACTTTCGTTTTGAAAGTTTTTAAATATCATCTATGGATTGTGAGACATCAAAAAAAAAATGATGTTATAACATCTATCACTGATTGGGCTATTCAAGCAATAAGAAGAAGAACAATTCAACAGAGGGCATCTGTGTACATTGCAGACATTATTGAAGCAGTATTATGCAGATTTAATGCTAATTCAGGTATTTGATGATAGTATTCGAACTTCAAGTGCAACAAGTTTTTTGCTATCACAGTTTGGCATGGAAACATTCTTTGAACCCCAAGCACTATATTATAATGGGGCTGAGGTGTAATGATTTGAAGACAAGTGTCTTTCATCAATAATAAAATTTTTTTATCAATATAATTTATATTATTTATATAATTTGTTTAGCCATAAAGCCAATGTAAGTTTTACTTGTGTCTGCGACTGCAACATGAGTATTTATTTTTTAAAAAATGCTTATATTCTTAAAAATTGTTTGTTAATCAATAATAATGTTATTTATTATCAATTTTTTTGTTATGATGTAATGATGAGAATATGTTTCTCTAAATAAATAGTATTTTGTGTTATAAGTGCTAGTTTTTTATCACACTTTCTTTATATATACTATATATAGACATGCTAGCTGCTACGGAAAAGAATAACAAACTGTTCAATCGCATACAGACTTCAGCCCATTCACCGATCAAATTGCTCGAATACGGACCATGAAAAACGGTAAAAACTGTAAATGCACTACACAAGAATGAGTTTAACGTTGTCAGTTTATCTAATTTAAGTAGAAATATTTTGATTTTTCAGTTGAAAAGACCCCAACTACTTTTTGACAATTGATATTTTTATATAAGCTTTATAAACATTTTATAAAGATGCAAATTTTGACTATTCCATGGAAAAACTACTTATTCGATAAGACACATTCCTGACACATAAAAATAGACACAATTATACCCGTTACAGACTAGACCGCTTAAAGTAGGGGAGACCGGGGCTGGTTGTCACATGGGTTGGTAGTCACAATAGTTATTTTACTCACTTAGACACTGTATTGTTGCCATCTGTTGTCATCATCCGAAGCGTTTCCAAGAACTCGCAACGTGAGTGTTTGCTTGAGCGCTTCCTGCTAAACGTATAGCTGCTGTGATAAAATATTTAGGCTTATTTTTCGATATCATATGAATGGAATAATTTTAGTAGTTTAAAGAAAATTTGTTTAAAATATAATATAGGTATAGCTCCAAAATTAAATTTTAAGATAAAGAATTTAACTTTTTTATCTAGATAAACACAAATGTTAAAAGAAAAAAATAATGTTGTCTATAAATTATATTGTACATGCAGTAATATACATTTTTATATTGGAGAAACTAAGCGCCAGTTAAAAGTACGTATAAAAGAACACAAAAAATATATAGAAACGAAGCAACATAGTTCAGTATTAGCTACACATTGCATAGACAATAATTGTAAGATTAATGATAACATGATCGAAATTCTAAGGCAAGAAGAAAACTATTAGTGACGGTCTTATTATGAATTTTATTTTATAAAAAAAATCTAGAATAAAAAATAAAAATATTATAACGAATAACAGAGAAGGATTACAATTACCAAAAATTTGATGGGAGTATTTATTTTAAATGTCCGTTAGAGGTCGTTAAATATATTTAAACGGGTACTCATGTAATTCAGGTGATTGCTTTTGGTGAAAAAGATACTAGGATACTAATGTGCAGCTGATTATTGCTCTTGGAATAAAAAGTAAAATTTGTTTATTAGTAAGTACATATAAAATAAGGTTGCTAAAAAATTATGTATTCTCCTTACTTACAGGTTATATAGCATTTTTAAATTCGTAAAGAAAAAAATATAATGTTCAGTGGTGATTTCCTTCTAACTGGAATTTAAGTAAAGTATCAGAATGTTAGTATATATATATATATATATATATGGTGAAACTTTTAATAAATAAATTTCTAGTATTCAAAAATCTTAATGAATGAAATTCCATACAATTCTCTTTTTATCAGTGTAAAATATTTTAAGTAAAATATCAGTAATAATTAAAAAAACTTTTAATAAGCTGAAATTTGTTCAATCAGTGTTTTAGTAATATAATTTTCCTAGCTTCTAAATTCAGAAAGTACAAAAAATTTTATCTAACTTAAAAATAAAATTGTATGTCAGTAGACAGGAAAAAAATCCAATAGATGATTTTGTTGGACTAATATCACCAATTTTATCACTGTCTACCAGCAATAATCAGACATAATAATTCTTCCCACATTTTTTTAAGTAACTGTCATTCTTATGTGCATTCAAGTTGTCTGATTGTTTTATTCTTCTTTTTCCAATTATTATGCTTCAGCAAGTGCCTAAATAAATGCATTCTAGTTCTTTCAATTTTGTCTTTATTTTCAACATGCGGACCTCTGATCCTCAACAAATTTGAATAGTCTATTCATTTAATAATTATTTTAATTGTTAATAGTTCATTATCTTAAATTTAAAAAATATAAATAACAAACATATACCATAATTCTGATAAACAGAAATCAACAATCTTTATTAAAAGGTAATGTTTTGAACCTTTTTTTAAGAATTGTTATCAGCTTTTCAGAGTAAAATTTACTTTAATTAGAAACATATCAAATATATTACATTCTTATGTTAATCAGCAAAAACTTCAATTTTAAAGAATATTTAAAATTTAAATACATAGAAATAATAATATAAATAAACATTTATATAGCAATAATGGAAGATGTAAATAAAGTTATTATATGTAATTTTCATATATAGATTAATATAAAAGAAAATTCAGCTTTGATAAAGAATTAAGTACAGATACTACAAATAAAGTTTCTGTAACATCTTTAAAGTTGTTTTTTTCAGTACTATCATATTTCTATCATTTAATGAATAAATATAAGAGTATAGAAAAAGTTATTCAGAATTAATTTTTGAAAACAAAGAAAAGGTATTTTATAGGAAATTGGATCATATCATGTGATATGTTTTTTTTTAATAAAAACACAACTCAAAAGCCAAATAGTAAGAAAAACCGTTTAATCAAAAACGTTTTCGGCTATCCACGTAGCCTGCCTCAGTTATAATACACAGATCAGAGAAGTTTCTCTCCCTCATCATACCAAGTCAGGAACCAATCAGTGACCGGTTCCTAACATCAACAAACTCCAGTTGGACAGTCACCAATCAAATACATTAATACGAAAACCCGACAAAACGTTTACAACTAACATTACGATAAAACATCTTTACAACATATAAAACATTTTACATATAAATATAGTACATATATATAGAAGATGTTTTATCGTAATGTTAGTTGTAAACGTTTTGTCGGGTTTTCATATTAATGTATTTGATTGGTGACTGTCCAACTGGAGTTTGTTGATGTTAGGAACCGATCACTGATTGGTTCCTGATTCGAACTGTCTTCCTTGGTCCGTGGAAATTGTGATGGGACATCCAAAGCAAGCTATCTAGCCTGTAAAAAAGAGCTTTTCCCATGGTTTCGGTTGTAATATTCTCCATAGGGAAAACTTCTGGCCATCTAGTAAATCTATCTATTACCGTAAGGCAATATAGTTTTCCTTCTGACGGTGGCAGAGGGCCGACTATATCTATGTGTATATGCGCAAATCAAGCATCGGGTAAAGCAAACGTACTAAGTGGTGTCCTAGTGTGTTGCTGTACTTTTGCGCGTTGGCAGGGTATGCAACTGCAGGTCCATTTTTTTATATCTCTTCTGATATCGGGCCACACGTATCTAGATGATATGAGTTTAGTCGTTGCTGCTATCCCCAGGTGTGACAGACCGTTTAAGTGATTGAAAACTGTTTTGCGGATGTTCTTACGGACATATGGTCTCGGGTAACCAGTAGATATGTCATAGTACAGCTTCGTATCTATTAATGGTGATAGTTGTAATTTTAACTGTAATGAATTTGGTTTCTGTAGCAATTTCTGTAATTCCGGATCTTGCTTTGTCATTTGCGAATTTAATAAAATCTAAGGGATATTTAGATGAGATAGAGCTAATTTCGATTCAGGACAGTGCATCAGCTACAGTATTGTTGCTTCCTTGAATATGTCTTATATCTGTGGAAAATTGAGTTATAAATACTAATTGCCGTAGCTGCCTGGGTGAGCATTTGTCAGGTTTTTGTCGAAAGGCATATGTAAGCGGTTTCTGATCCATAAAAATTACAAATTGGCGACCTTTTAACATGTGTCGCAAATGGCGAATTGAAGTGTATATGGCTAATAGTTCACGGTCGTAAGTGGACCATTTCCGTTGTGAATTTGTCAGTTTTACTGACAGAGAAGCTATTGGTTTCCAGGCGTTGTCATCTTTTTGCATTAAAGCACCTCCTACAGTGTGATCCGAAGCGTCCACGCACAGGCTTAGTTCTGCCCCTGGAATTGGATGGTTTAATAATGTGGCATTTGACAAGGCTTCTTTTGCTGTTGTAAAGGCATTTTCTGCTTCTGCTGTCCACAACAATGATGTTTTGGTTGAACTATTGTATTCCTTGTACAGTTCATTCCAAAAAGTTTGTCACCTAAACGGAAAGATGTTCGGCTTCCTTACAATACTTACAAACCAATGAGATTAATCACTACAGGCGCGAATTTGAGTTTGCGGAGACCTTGGTCCATAGGTTGCAACACACTCGTGGTATTTGCTGGAAGGAACACCAGTTTAATTTTGCCAAAGTTCTTAAGTTCCGGATGGGCAGGACAATTGTCAAGAAGCAGCAAAATTTTTCTGTGACATCTTCCCAATTCACGGTCCCATCGTCTCATTTCAGATTCGAACAAATCAGCTGTCATCCGAGATTTTTTGTTTGAGCAGTATCAAACAGGCAAGCTTAAGACGTTTTTCAGGCATCTTGGGTTCTTTGACTTTCCAATGATAAGCAACTCCCTCTTCTCACTTCCATCTGCGTTAGCACAAACAAGAATTGTAACTCTGTTCTTGGCTAGTTTTCCACCAACACATTTTTTCCTTTAAATTTCAGAGTTTTGTCAGGAGTTAGCTTGTAGAATAGTCCACTTTCATCTGCATTGAAAATGTCACGTTTAGAGTAATTTTCCCTCACTTCAGGCCACACAGTCTTAAGGCATTCATCTGTCATTTTACAGTCCACAGAATTTGCCTCCCCGGACACTTTCCCACAAGTAATGTTATGACGCAACTTGAATCTGTCAATCCAAGCAGCACTACAAACAAAATCTTGGTAGCCTAACATCTTACCAATTCCTGTAGCTTTCATCTTGAGAAGAGGACCACTTATTGGTACATTTGCACTTCTTTGCTGCTTGAACCACTTCAGCAGAGCTTCATCGATATCTGGCCATTCGGGCTTTTGTAGTCTCTTGCATCGTAAGCTACATTCTTCAAAAGCACTGAAAATTTTCTCTGTTGCTCCAAACTGTTTGCACAGTAGAATTTGCGAGACCAAATTCCCGACACACATCAGCTTTCTTTTTGCCATTTTCGATTGCTGTGATAACTTTAACTTTTTCTTCGACACTCAGAACCTTCCTCTTTCCATTTGATGTCGCCATCTTCACTCTATAAAAATTTCTTTGTGACTGCGCATGTTAATCACGTGTTGTATGACTCATCTCTCCTGAGCTGCTTTGCATAAATTAAAAACATCATGCTGTACACTTTTGAGGTACAGTAATTTTAATTTCACTCATTACATTTACAACCAATTTTCCAAAAAAAAATTAGAAATTGAGAAAATTAAAAAAATTGATTTCTGATCACATTATTATACAATATATTTACCAGTTTCCCGATGCCCGCTGTTGCAGGTGTTCGACGACTTTATTTTTAGAAATTTCAGTTAGCAGGGTTGGTAAAGAAATATGAGAGGCATTCTTTATTCATTATTGTTATACACGAGGTAGTATGACGTTATAAGGGAGGCATAAAAAAACTTTTCCTATGGGTATTTCATACGTTCCAAAGCAATAATGACTCTATAGCCAACTTGTCGCTATATGCAATGTTGTTATAACAGAGTTCAACTGTAAATGGTTTCATTTATTCTGAGAGATAATGTACAACTATCTCTCTCTATTGTTTTACTATACTGCTTATGAATCATGAAAGTTTGTATTTCTATTTCTAGATTGAAAAATTAGTGTATAATTTAATCATGTTTTACTATCAATTCTAGCAACTTGATGGCAACAAATAAATATACTGCATCTCTTGATATATAAAAATAACTGGGATCTTAAAAACCATTCATTAAATGAAAATTGAAACTTTCTTTCCTATTAATTCTAATATAAAAATTTTCATTAATTTTTGGATTCCAGAAACTTATTGAATTTACTTATTGATGCTAAAATATTCCAAAAATATTTAAATAAATACAATGTATACTATAATGCAATAGTTTATGATAGTTATTATTTATTTTGCTTGTTTCTTGTTAAGTTAGTTTTTGAATTTCTGAATAGTTAAGTATAGTGATTTTTGAATTTAAGATTAATGTAATAATAAATATATGAGGGGGTACCCAAAAGAAACCGAACTAATTTTTTTTTAACTTATTTATTCAAATTTTAAGCACAAACCTTCAATCCCCTTCAAAGTACTCTCTACTTGCACTAATACACTTGTTTAATCTTTTATTCCATTTTTCAAAACATTGTTTAAATTCATCTTTTGTGATGCTTGACAGTGCCTCCGTCGTTTTTTTCTTCACCTCAGCAACATCAGCAAAACGCTTTCCTTTCATGTCTCTTTTCATTCGAGAAAACAAAAAAAGTCGCATGGGGCAAGGTCGGGTGAGTATGGGGGGTGAGGAACAGAGGTCATATCATTTTTGGTCAAGAATTGTCATTTGAAAAGATCTTTGTTCAAGAATTGAAAAATCTACAGAGAGGGATGTGTGAGCAGGGGCATTGTCATGGTGGAAAAAACTAGTCACCTGACTGCCACAAATTGGGCCACTTCTGCTGCACACTGTTGTGCAATCTTTGCAAAACATCCAAGTAGAAAGCTGGGTTAACTGTCTGACCCTGCAGAACAAACTCTGAATAGACAATTCCTCTCACATCGAAAAACAAATCAGCATTGTTTTCATGTTTGATTTCACCTGACGAGCTTTCTTGGGGCGAGGCGAACTTGAAGTCTTTCATTGGCTTGATTGTTGCTTTGATCCAGGATCGTAAGCATAGCACCAGGTTTCGTCACCTGTGATAATTTTCGAAAAAGTTTTGATCTTTTCAGGACTCTTCTTTCAAAGCACAGCATGCTTCCACGTGAACTTGTTTTTGTTCAGCAGTCAGTAGTCATGGCACGAATTTGGCAGCCACTCTTTTCATTCCCAAATCTTCTGTCAAAATTCGCTGAACCGAACTCCAAGTCATTCCCAACAGCTCCACAATTTATTCAGTGGTCCGTCGTCGATCTTCCTTGACAATTTTACAAATTTTTTCAACATTTTCATGTGTTCGGGCCGTGGAAGGACGACCAGAACGAGGTTTGTCATCAATTGACATTTCACCATTTTTGAAACGGGAAAACCACTCAAATACTTGAGTTTTCCCCATAGTATCGTCCTTGTACGCTGTTTTTAACATTTCAAGAGTTTCTGTTCCACTTTTTCCGAGCAAAAAGCAGAATTTCATGCCACACACTGTTCACGAAAATCAGCCATTGCAAAAACGACGAGCGCACAAAACAGTTGTCACTATAAATTCTGCTGCAACTAGACCTAACCTTCTTCAGCGACGGTACTTGGCTTACTGACTCAGGAATGTTAGCTCTATGCGCTCCTAGTGGCGGCAACGTGGTACAACAAAAGCTCTGACTAAAAAATTAATTTGGTTTCTTTTGGGTACCCCCTCGTATCAATCATTGAGACCTTATTATTAAAAATTTATGAAATTTTCATCAAATGTTGTCTTAAATAGTGTTTTTTTCTTAATCTTTCATCCTGATAAATTATTTGTAAAAATATAATATTCTAGGAATTAGAATTTTAAAAAATTGATAAAATATCAATATTATTATATAGAAACATATTAATAATTTTGTTGTTATAATTATTTTAATAAAATGATAGATACAAAATTCATTTATTTAAATGATTACATTTGTCAATTTATCCTTTTTCAATAGAACAACAAAATTTCATATTTTCTATCTAAATGTAAATTTGAATTCTGTTATATTAAAGATTGCACACATTTGGCATAATCTGAAATTGTTTGTAAAATTAAATAGTTTAATAAAATTGAAAAAGTTTCTGAAAAATGTAGTAAATAGATTATGGGTACTCATATTGTCAATCTTTGTCAAACACTAGATTCAATCTTGGATCCTCTAAATATTTATTTTCAAATATATATAATAATGAAATTTAAAAAATGAAAGATTACTTATATATTTGAAAGTATGCAAAGTCGTTGATTTGAACGAATACCAATAGTAATAAATTATAACTAACCTAATGGTTCTAACAACTCTGCAAATCCAGAGTTCGACCTGAGCTCAGGTCTTTTTCTAAATCCTAAACTAAAGTTAATATAATCCAAAACAATCTAAATCAAAACTTGATGTTTAACAAGCAAAATAGTAAACAACCGGAAACTTACGACTAGAAGTATCAATTATGTGTTAGAGCTAAACAACAACACAATGTTAGAAGCTTATACTAATAAATCGAATAAATTCTCAAAACAAGTTAAATAACAAAAAGTAAAATTTATTAGACTCAGAATATTTACAAAAGTGTAAACAAAGCTTTATTTAAACAATAATAAAGCAGAATTCAAATTATCAATCAAACTTATTTAATCCAAACTCAAATATCCAAATATCCAATTATTTACAAGAAACAAACCTTAAATACTACTTAATACTACTATCTCCACCACCGATACAAACTTGAAACAACTGTTGATCTATACAAAAAACTCAAATGTCACTTAGCCAACCTTACGTCAATACAACACCTCACTGTGTCGTTTGCTTCTGTTTTTATACCGAGTGACTTACAATCCCGTACTTCGCTCATTTGCATAAGTTCGCATAACAATATCAAATTTATTAGTTTACAGAGTATTCAATTCATGTCATCGTCTTTACAGTTTAATTATATATCAAACAAAACATCAATACAAGATCATTCTTATATCTGATCAGTGGTAGAATTTATTCAGATGAGTTGACATCAGTAGCCGGGACAGCTCGTTTGGGGGACGACTTCCAATTCCATAACACGTGACTGCTAACTACTCGGATGGAGAATGTGGAAGTAAATCAACTCTTAAACTAAAATATAATATGTTAGATAATAATGAAAATAACGTTAAATAATAAAAGAGCATAATAAAATAAAACAGAACAGGTCAGAGTTAACTTCTTTACAAGTATAGTACAAGAATATATTTATTCTGTTACTAAATGAGACTGCATTTTCTGAAAAAATCTTAGCTGGGATATTATTTGTATCACATGATAAACTAAATAAATTATTTTATATATTTCTTTTTACATTAAAAGTAATAATAATACTTTGTTTTATTTTTTTTATATAAATATATTTATTTACAGAATAAACAAATAATTATCCAAATATATATATTATGTCTAAGTGTGCAAAATTAACCAATTTAACAATAAAATTAAATATTTTCTTTTGAAAAATTCTAATAATTTTCAACAATTAATTTAATGACATATATAACATTGCCAAATAGACATCAAAAATTGACATCTTAATGCACTGTATATCATACTATTGGGAAAATATTAATATATGATGATCAAATTATGTATTGTATTTTGTTAATGAGCATTTGATAATGAACAGCATGTGTGAACCAAATAAACTAATACTTCAAATTATATGCATTTTGCATTTTAATTACTATTCTGTAAAATCACATTTAGCTTTTTATCTTCTATTTGAAAAAATAATAATAATAATTAGATAAGAATAAATTTTCATTCAAATGTTAAAAATGTTTTTCCAAAACACTTTAATTTATTAAAACTGTTAATTGTAATTTATTAAACTGATATTAATTGTAATTTATTAAAACTTTCTAAAATTATTATTTATTATAATTTTAGTAAGTTTTAATAAATTACAATTATAAAAATGATTACTATATAATAATTCATATTTAATTATAACTTGTTAATTATAAGTTAGGTTCTTTTTATATAAAAAATTTAAGAGATTTTTTTTTGCTGCATTTGGCCACATTTAACTTACTAAGAGCCATATACAGTCATACTTTGGGTTATGTCATTTCGATTTATGTCATTTTTGACTTTGTATTTTTGGTTAATGATGATAGGAAAAATAAAAGACTATTAAAGGCTGGGTCTCAAAGCTGTAAAATGTGATGTAAATATGTTAGTGTATTGATGCTGGTAATATCACTTCCACTATATGGCTAAACACTTCATCTTTATGCATCACTTCCACTATATGGCTAAACACATCATCTTTATGCTTGCAAAGTCGCAGATTAGGATGACTGTTAATACTATTAAATTCTACTAAGCCTAACGGTTCTAGCGACTCTGCAATCCAGAGTTCGGCCTGAGTTCAGGTCTTAAACTAAGTTCTAACTTAAATACTAATTAATGTCACAAACACTCTAACAACACTTCACATTAACCAGCAAAACCAAACCGGAAACGAGAACTTACAACTAAGAATAACAAACGAATGTTAGAACTAGACGGACAAAAAGTGTTAGAAACTTAAATACTAATTGCAATAAATTCTCAAAACAAGTTTAATAAATTTTATAGTTTTATTATTATTTGACTCAAAATACTTACAAAAGTGTTAATAAATGCTTTATTGAAACTATAATAAAGCAACAAGTAATTAATCAACAAAACTTGTTTAATCCAATTCAAAATCTCAACAATCAATTATTCACAAAGAAAAGAACCTTAAATACTACTAAATTCTACTACCTCCACCTCCGATACAAACTTCAAACAATCGTCGATCTTTACAAGAACTCAAATCTCACTTTCACCAATTCTACGTCTGGAAATTCAGCACCTCAAAAACTTGTCGATTGCGTCGTTCTTTTATACTCGAGTGACGAACACTTCCACACTCGCTCATTTACATACTTATACGTAACAAGTTCAACATTATTAGTTTACAGAATAATTCATTCATGTCATTATCTTTACAATTAATTTATATATCGAACAAAACACCGATATGGATCATTCTTATTTTCACATATCAGTTTCAGTGGTAAAATTTATGTAGATAAGATGACATCATTAACCGGGATAGCTCTTCCGGATACGGGTTCCGACTCCGTATCACGTGATTGCCAACTACGACGGAGAAGGTGGAAGTAAGTTAACTTTTAAACTAAAATATAATACGTTAGCATATAGGAAAATAACGATAAATAAATAATAGAGTGCATAATAAAATAAAAATAGGATAGGTCCAAGTTAACTTCCTCACATGCTGAAGTTGACTTTATTCAACTTTTTATACTGCATATAAGAGTACATTAACTGTTCATCCAATTACGATATGAGTTGGTTATTGAAACTTTGTTATTTCTAAAATGATAATATGTCATGCATTCATTTATAATTCTGTTAGATTTTCAATTTTACAATTGCAAAATCAGGACATTAAATAATTTTATGAATAAAGCCAAATAATCAATAAATAAAGCAGTTCTTGAGTTACACTATCCATTATGAATCAGCTAACTTAAAGTGATGGCACAGTAATTGGCTAATAGCTAAATGATGTCATTTATTTATGTCACATTGTATGCTTTTGGTTTGAATATTTGTATGCTCGACATTTTGTGCACGATGCATTTATATTAGCGTATTGAAGCACAATTTATGCCTATGAGACCCAGTTTTAACATCAGTTTATGCAACTTTATATTATGTCAAGTCAGTGAACAAAGTCAGTTTTAAAATTGCTTAAAAACCAATAAAAGGGCAAAATCACATAAAAATGAATAAAATAAGCAAAATAATATATAAAATTATTTAGAAGCTTAAAAATATTATTAATGATGTTATGGTTACACCCTTAAAAATATACAATAATATATATTTATATAATAATCTTAAAAGCATTATTAGCAATGATCTAGACTCCCTATAAATAAATAATAGGAAGTTAAGGTTTTTTTTTTTTTTTTTAAATTGACTTAAGTCAATGAGTTTTGAAATGAATTAATGACATAAGGTGATATATGACCGTAATTGATATTCTGGATATAATCCAAGTTATATGTTCAGCAAAAATAATTATTAATACAGATATACTTTACTTTATAGCACTTTGCTAATATGGCACTTCTCAATAATATTCCATGTTTTTATTTTATATCTCAAAATTATCTGCAAAATAATACTTAGAATAGATTTATAAAACATAAATTAATATATAAATGAGCTGAGTCTAAAGCCATCCTAAAAAATGAAGTGGTGAGATCCAGAATCAATGATCTTCCAAGGTGATATATGACAGCTTTAAAACAAAGCTATCTTACAAATATTAACTTCAAGCCCTATAAGCAGTAACAAAAATTTTATTTTTAAGAGAAGAAATGTTTTCGATCTATTACAGATCAAATACATTTCTTCTCTAAAAATAAAATTTTTGTTAGTGCTTATAGTGCTTGAGGTTAATATTTCTAGTGTTAAAAGCACAGTAAGAATCAATTAATGCTATCTTACAATAGCAGTAAGCTGAGTTTTTAGGCCTACCACTATTGTGCATTTAATAAATAATAATATGAATATTTTTAGTTTTTATATAGTTAGCAAATGATAAAAGGCTGTGATTTGCTTTACAATGGTGGTCTGCTATGTAACTGCCACAATACCAAGGTATGACTGTATACAGTTAATCCTCAGCTTATGATTCAACTCATACTTAAGATTGTATTATCTGTTATTGATCAATGCAATTGACTGGGTTCAGTTCTCTGACCCAATGGCCTGATATATGGAAAACTTGATTTCTGTGCCTAGTTTTTACATTTTTGTGTTTGTTAAGTTTATTAAAGTAAAAATTAAGAGTAATAATAAATATTGACAGTAGGCAATCCATATAATAAGGTATTTCTGACTTATGACTGCAGGGTTTTAAAATTCTTGGAATTGAACTTTGCTTAAGTCAAGGATTACCTGTAATCCTTGACTTAAGCAAAATTCCTATAATCATCAGTTCTAGAGTATGAAAAATTAGGCAATATTTTCCAATTATTTAATTTGACTATTATGAATATGTAGTAAAGTAGTCACTCATTCCTTAGAGCAGTAGTCTCAAACTGGCAGACTGCAGACCACATCCATCCTGCAAAGCATTTTTGTATGGCCTGTAAAGATGTTTTAGCTATTTGTTTAAATACACATTACAATCAGAAAATTATTACAATTTAGCATTAATAAAATAACAATATAACGTTTTAAAACATGCTGTGCTCAGCCTGTGTTATACTATCAGTAACTACTGTATAAGTAAAATAGTTTCCTTTTATTGTAATTTTGTTTAAAAATATTCAGTCCATTTTCTTTCAAATTGCACATTCAGCCTGCACATATAATATGAGTTTGAGACCAATGCCTTAGAATATTCAGGTTTAATACTGGATTCTCTTCCAGATTTTTAAGAAGAGGGCTAAGGCTAACCTATTAAATAATTTTCTCCTATTCATTTAAATCCTATGTTTTAACCTCCCAATTAACCCTATTATAGATGTTGGTCAATTTCTGATAGGCTTTGAAATGGTCAATGTTAAATATATAAATATATATATATATATATTTATGAGATTAATTGGCATAATTAAAACTAACCCAATCTGATTATTTGCCAAATCTTCTGCAAGTTTGAATTTTTATTTAACTAAATTTTTTTGTTGAAATAATCATTATTTATTTTATAAATATATAAAATAATATAATAATAACAAAGTTACAGTGTTATAATAATAATTCAAATTTAGTTTTGTATGTCTATAGGTAATTAGAAAAGGATGGATGTGCATTCATAATATTGGAATAATGAAAGGTTCTAGAGATTATTGGTTCATATTAACTTCAGAATCTCTTTCTTGGTTTAAAGATGAGGAGGTAAGAAATAAAACATTATTCTCATTTAATTGTAATAATAGATTATATTCAATAGAAGATTATTTATCTAAAATAGTTGAGATTTGATTTAAGATAAATATTAAATTATATTTCCAGATATTAGATATTTTATTTTAGCACTTTTAAAGAATCATTCCTCTATAATAAATTTTTATAATTTAGACTTAAAATGCAAAGATTGATATATGTAAATACAAGTAAATAAATTTTGTTTCATTACAGATTTTCTTAAGTTTTTTTTTTTTTTAAGAATTTATTGTTTTTCTTTACTTATTTTTTATATTTCGTTAGAAAGTTTATTAGGACATTATACATTATCGTAATAAACAAAGGACACAAAACTACAAGAATCAGACATAAATAAAGGATGCTTTCTGCATACTGTATCATTGTGTCAGGGACTTTAAATTATTAAACTTCATTGACCACTCAGAGAATTAATAGATTTCATTTCCATTGTAAGTACAAGTGGTCATAAGTCGAGGATTACTTATAACTGCTTCA
The DNA here is from genome assembly GCA_000484575.1 of Olivierus martensii. NCBI lineage: Eukaryota > Metazoa > Arthropoda > Arachnida > Scorpiones > Buthidae > Olivierus > Olivierus martensii. The sequence goes on along the minus strand of AYEL01091570.1, from coordinate 14,075 downwards.
AAATGAACCAAAATCAACTTTTAATTAAACTTTCAGGCATTACAGCCCATCATCAATGCAGCAGAATAAAATAAAATATGTTGTTGCACTGAAGATAAGCTTTAATGCTGACAATACTTTGGTATTAATTAAAAGTTGATTTTGGATTGGTTTTGAAATTACTTTTATTAATTGTAGTACTGTATTGAATGTTGATTTGCTCTATACAGATCATTTTAAATTTTCAACAAAAAGATATATAAAAATCCAATAATGGAAAGGATTGAACTATTGATTCATCAATCTTGATTAACTTGTTGAGTGCTATATTATATTCATACTTGAACATCTGTATTTATATATTTATTATAGTATTTTTACTGATAGGTTGATAAGTTTATAATAAAACAGTTTTAATTAATTTATTCTAGGAAAAAGATAAAAAATATATGATACCACTTGATGGATTGAAATTAAGAGACATTGATCCTGGATTTATGTCCAGACGTCATACTTTTGCGATCTTCAATCCAGATCAAAGGTTAGAAATACTCAGTGTTTAAAATTATGTAGCAATAATTTATTGTTTTAAATTCTATAAAATAAATGATGACATCTTTTAATATCTTATTTATAAAGGAATGTATACAAAGATTCAAGACAGTTAGAGTTATCTTGTGAAAGTTTAGAAGAAGTAGATAGTTGGAAAGCTTCTTTTCTTCGAGCAGGAGTATATCCTGAGAAAACTTCTCATGTTAATGGAGAAGAAAATGATTCTATGTCTTCAATGGATCCACAGTTAGAACGACAAGTTGAAACTATTAGAAACTTAGTTGAATCATATATGAAAATTGTCACAAAGACATTTAAAGATTTAATACCAAAGATTATAATGCATTTAACTATAAATAATGTAAGTAATAAATAATTTTTAAATAATATTTAAAATTAGCTTATAAATTTATATAATTAAACTTGTCCCAATGCTGTGCCAATTTAATTCTAATTTTGTAGAAATTAGTAATCAATATCTAATAATAAATCTTATAAAATATGAAAATTTAAGCAAAAAGTTGTAGCTTTTATATTTGTCATTTCCTGCATTGACTCCATCTTGTACTGACAATATTTGAACAATTTATTAAATCATAATATTGCACTATGGGTATGCATGCACTGTTTCACTGCACAAACAGTAAATCTTAATTCTACCTGAAGGACTCTCTACTGTGAAAACAAAGTTATAAATTTCAGATTGGGACTGTATACTCAACTTGTATAGTACAATAATAAAACACATTGAAAAGTAATTCTGGTATTTTGATTATCTATATATTTTTTTTAGAAATTTATAATTCCAAGAATATATCAATACTATATTAGTATTACAATTTTAACATCTCAGATAAAATTATTTCAAGTTTATTTTACATTTTGAAAATTGTAAAAAATCATTTATTCATATAGTAAAAGAAATGATAAATTTTTAAAAACCTTTATTTAAAGTCCATTATTGAATTTATTAAGTTTTAAGAATATTATATTTTGTCTTTCATAAATCAAAAATTTAAAAAAAAGCTATTTTGTCTAATGAGTAATTTTTGGCATTATTATTATATGTACTGGTGGCCAAAATAATTGTATTACTTTTTGTATGTAAATTGCAAGAATATTAAAATAGAATTATCTTAATAATATAGAAAACTTTATCACACAAGAATATGTGATATTTGATATTGTTAGTTTAATTTCAAAGATATCAATTTTCATACCTCATTATGTTTTATGTTAAATAACTTAATAAATGATTAAAATAATTTAGTGTTGAAGAAACAAAAATATAAAATTATCTTATATTTTAATAAATATAATTATATTTTTATAGACTAAAGATTTTATAAAAACAGATTTGTTGCCAAGTTTGTATTCTGCTGTTGACCAGGTATGTATGTATAACTTAATTCATTTCTTTATTCATTATAATTCTAAGATGATTAATAAAATTTTTTTATAGAAAACGTTAATGGAAGAATCTCCAGAAGAAGTGAAAAAAAGACAAGAAATATTAAGAATGTATCATGCATGCAAACAAGCTTTACAAATTATCAGTGATGTATCTATGCATACATCATATCATCCTGTTCCTCCACCAGTTAGTGATTGGATGACCTCAGATTTATCAGGGTAAAATCAAATTTATTATTATTATTATTATTATTATTATTATTATATAAATTTTCTTCATCTTTTTTCCACAAATAGAGATAACAAAAGAAATTCTGAATTACGTGCTCCACCAGCAATTCCTGTTTCTACTCGTCCATCTACTAATTTATCAGGATTTCGTACAGATAATATGGCTGCAACTACTGGATTACAATATCCGAAATCAAATGCAGCATTACCTCCACCACTCATACCTTTGTATAGTTTCATTTTAATTTTGCTTAATCAGCATATCAAGTTAGTGATTAATATTTTTTTTATGTTTTTTTTATAGGAGACCAGTGCCTTCTATTCCTCCTCGAATACCGGAAAGACCACGGCCTAATTGAATAGATTTTTAAATCTTATTTAATAATTTAAAATCTGTATTACCATTTTCTATACAGTAAATAATTTATAAATGAAATTTTTATTGTGATTTTAGAATTTGATCTATTTTCTTAAAATAAGAATTTTTAAGTGTGAAATTTTATTTGTTATTTACAAACAGTTGTGGTATCACAAGAATTTTCTAGTCTTCCAATATTGCTTATACAATTGCAAATCAGTTTAATATATACAATGTCTCCATGAAGTGTCAATCTGTTTTATTGAAATCAATGCAATTTAGGAAATATAAAAAATACACTTTTATCCAATTAATACAAAAAGATTCATTAATGCAATTTCTGTTTAACTTTATTTTTAAAACAATAGTGATATAATTTTAGAAAAAATAATATTTTTCTATCAAGTTGAAAAAATGATTTAGCATGAAGATAATCAAAAATGAATTAATATTATTAAGTAAAATATGTTGAAGTGTATGATTTGAAAAGAATGTACAGTATCAGATTTTGTTGATAATATATACTAGTTAAATATCAGCCTTTTAAAAAATTTTGTTTATATGATTTTTTTCATAATAGATACTGTATTAGTTTCATGTTCTGCACAAAGTTCACAGATTCTGATAAGAGAGAATAAGTTAATCTTTATGTTCAGAAGAAAAAGGAAACATTAAAAGAGGAGTGTGGATAAATGAGGAAAAAATTGTGTGATTTATATTAATTGTAAAGCGTTAATAAATTCAGACTTAGTATTTCTACTTGCACATTTTTATCTTTATCATCTGGAACATATTGTCTCTATTTACATTAATTTTTAAATAAAATTCATGTCCAAGTTATATGATTTCAATTTATATTTTTGTGAATTTGTATTTTTTATGTTAATCAAAGATTACATATATAATATAATTGAAAATTGCTCTATATTTGTAATACAACTTAAATTTGTTAAAATATCCTAATTGAAATTTGCATATCTATGTAGTCTGCTTCAATTCAATTGAGGCAGGCTACATAGATAGCCGAAAACATTTTTGAATAAACGATTTATCTTACTCATTTGACTTATTGTTTACTTTTATTCAATATTTAAAGTAAGAAGTATTTCATTAAGAAACACCATCTTGCTAATATTCAGAATACTGTTTAAAAGATGCTTAAGAGAAAAATTTTTAAACTGCAGTTTTTGATAAACAAGCTATATAACTATAACTTTTATCAAGAAAAAAAAAACTGGAATTATTATTATTATTTAAAATTCAAAAATCTATTGTAGCATATCTAAACCAATGCATTGAGAAACATTAACTTTGAATTATGCACAAAATATTGATAATTTCAGTTTTTCTTTTCTTGATAAAGCTATAATTACATCACTTTATCAAGAAAAATGTATTTTTAAAATATTTTTATATTTTAAGCATCTTTTAAACAGCATTCCAAATATTTTTAATAACTCCATGTTCAAGAAATCACAAACAAGCACTTGAAGCAGGATAAATACACTATTTTATTATTAGATATTAGTATATGTAATGTATATTATATATAATACAATTGTTTTCCAGAAACGTTTTCGGCCTACTATGACCCTCATCAGCCAGTAATCTCAAGTAAGCGACTCTTACTTGAGATTACCGGTTGAGGAGGGCCATAGTATTATTAGATATAATTTATATTTAATTTATTATTAGATATAAATATATATCTAATAATAAAATAGTGTATTTATCCTGCTTCAAGTGATTGATTGTGATTTCTTGTATTATTAGAAGCAGCAGAACTAAGTTGTTTATAGTTAACTCCATGTTCCTTGTTATGTAAATTTCATTTAGGATATATATAAAAAATTTGCTGTGAAATATTTAGATTTTTGATAACATTGTTCATTGTTGATGATGATATTATTAAATTCACAAATATTGCTATATATAAATGTATAAATTTCAGCTATGCAAAAAATATTCATGATGCTAATGTAGAATCTGCTATTCAAGTTTTATTAATGTGCATAATTTTGATTATATTATTACTTAAATTGCTTTGAATTCAATAAAATAGAAACTTTATACTGATGCTCTGTACAATATTTATAATTTCATATACAGTAATTATAGTTTGAATAGAAATTAATTGTATATGTTTGTATATAATTACTCTTGTAATAGTTTCCTTAAAGTAATCAAAATAAGGTTATTTTATTAAACTATATATATAAAAAAGAAATATACTGTATATTTTTTTACTTTTAGAGTTTTGTTATTTTAAACTAGAACTCATATACTTCTTATTAATTTCAATACTGATTTTTTTTCTAATATTTTTAAACAAGATTTTTGCATGCACAAAATAAAATGAATAAAAAAAGTTACAGTAATTCAGTCAAAATTTCCGATTTTTTTTAAATCTTAAGTGCATTTACCGAATTTTACTACATACTGTGGGTCAGAAAATCCCCCCATTTCCTTTATTGTCGTGAATTCGAATCGATATCAAATGACGCAGTTCGATTCGAAAACAGGATATATCAAATTGCTTGATTATTTTACTAGACAATAAATCTTGGAAGGTTTATTCAAGAATCAATTCAAAGTCTAAACGGATGACACCTGAGATATCTGATGATTGTGTAAGAGACAATAACAGCCAGCCCGGGAGAGAAAGGTGAGAAGAGGGCAGCGCTATTCTGATGATTGTGTAAGAGACAATAATAGCCAGCCCGGGAGAGAAAGGTGAGAAGAGGGCAGCGCTATATAAGAGCAAGGCTGGACAAAGGTTCTAGCTTTTTGGTTCCGTCGAGACATCTAGCTTTAGCTCTTACCGAGACACCGGGGCTCTTACAGCTCTTACGGAGACACTGGACAGTTTTTCCTTTGTTATCGGTAGGAGTGGGAGGACCATATATATTTATAGACCATGGCATCATCAGTATATCTCTCCATAGACAACATGGCTGTAGAACATTTTAAAATGAAAAAAAATGCCACATTGCCGCTTTTGCACTTGTAACAAAGCAATATGCACAAAAAAAGATGACTCGGAATTTGAGACTTTTGTCCTATCACTGCAACAACTGTAAGTGACGATGGTAACAGAGGAGAATATGACTCTTCTATCGCTTTCCTTACTAACTTGAAATCAAAGGGATGCTTATTACATCCATCACAGACAGGGCCACATTTATACTTTTGGAGGCTCTAGTCGCAATATCATTATGAGGTCCTAAAAGAACAAGTCTATTTCAGTTAATCAAATTCATATGCATATTTTTTTTTTAAGTTTATTGAAAATAAAAGTCGACATTTCCATAATAACTCATTATAAATATAATACAACATCGATCATTAACATAGCGACAATAACATAACATTGATATACATATATTTGCATTAAAAAAAAGTATTAACAAAAATCAGTTCAAATTTAAATTAAAAAAAATAACTAAAAGTTTTTTATTCTGACTTTGGTTTTAGCAAATATATCTATAATGTCGTCATAATTAATCGAGTCCATTACATCTTATTCAATGCATGATAACAACAGGTCTTTGTTTTATTTTGATGCAAGTTGCTTCTTAAACATTTTTTATTTGTTTCAACACTAAAAACGCGCGATACTTGCATTTGAAATAGGTATCGTCAACAATATTTTAAAAATTGTTTCTATGTTCAGAAAACTAGACCTTAACGCATCGTTTATAAATTTATACATACATTTAATTGAATTTTCTTCTTTTATTATAAAAATTGCTTAATTTTATCAATAAATTTTTAGGTTTTAAAATGTGGCCCCATAGAGAGAGAGAGAGAGAGCTTACGCCTAATATGCGCCTAATGGTAAATGCGGCCCCGATCACAGAAATTGCATCACTTACTTGCTTTTATAGAAAATCAACTATGTAACATCTGAATGTTGAGAACATCAGTTTTGATGTTTATTTCCAAATTGTTGACACCATACTAGCTGAACCTTCATTACCAGTATTTCTTGTTGCTTATGTAGTGAAAGAACATACTGCGAATCTGATTGCCAAGATTATTCATTATTATTTGTCATGCAGGATGCATTTTTTACCAGAGCTATAAATTGTGGACTTAAAAGCAAAAATATCAACAAAATAATTCAGGAAAATGGGCCATTTGCAATAAAAGTTTTTTGATATCCCATTTGTCTTATTTGTTTCAAAAGAAACTAATAGGAAAATAAAATTGATATTAAAAAAAACAAAAACCCAAGTACAGTTGCAGTCTCTATTTACGCAAATTCACTTTATCGGGATTAAAAAATTTTTTAATTTTAGATAAAAACTAGACATCATATGTCACAATAATGCATAAATTTAATAAATAAATATAGCAAAAAATTTGTGGATATTATATTTGTGTTTAACCTTTTTACTATGATTTTCTATATTAAGTTATTCGGCGATCTATTCTTTTATAAAGATCACGTTTCCCCAACTCGATATCTGATTATGTATAACTATACAGTTTAATGCACTCACTCACTTCGGAGAACACATTCTCCCAGCCCTAAAAATTTTATATGTGTATTTAAAAATTTATTTATCCCTTTTAATCATTTTAATTCAACAAATATATTGAAATAAAATATGTATTTTTCTCTATTTTAGAAAACCAAACTTAGAAAAAATAACATTGATTACAGATTCATAATTTACAGCAGTGGTTCTTAATTTTTTTAGTGATCAGCACCCCCTTGAATCTGAAAATAAGCTCTTGCACCCCCTTAAAAAAATGTGTATGTTTTTTATTTAAGAAAAAGCATTTATTGCATAAACAAATGCCGTGTTTATTTACAATATATATTACTATATAACATAAATAGCAATATTTAAATTTTAATGGCTAGGTTGTTGTTTATTCATAATAATTCTATTAAAACGAGGCTCTTTTTTGAAAGATCCTCTGTTTGTAGAGAACACGGTCGCCTCGTTCGTATTATTTTTTTTAAATTTTCGAAATTTCTCTCGCATCCCTGGAAATGATCTCTCGCACCCTCTGGGGTGCACGAACCCTAGGTTAAGAACCACTGATTTACAGGAAATGTTGGTTGATTAAAAAAACAAAGTTAATGTGAAATTTGGCATTGTTTGGAGCTGGCAATATTTTAATATTCAGGTTGATATGAAGAGGTGGCCAATGGCAGACAATCATCCAAATGATCATTTGTAATTTGGTTTCTCGATTTTTTTTTACGTTCATATTTGAAAAAGCGGATTCTGACAAGTATGTCGATTCGAAACACGACAGAATTTTTTGCGCAATATCAGTTAATATTGAAAACTTTTCATGTGTATACTGTACTTTTAAATGATAAGAAAATTAGTGATTTGACAATTTTAGCGAAAAATAAATAAACATTTGCAATACACTTAGAGAATTAAAAAATAATACAAAATAATGATAAATAAATTATGTTATCATTTTTAAATCAAATTTGCAAGGAGGAATCAACTTGGAAAGAGAGCGACCAAAACTCGCACCGAGATCGACGGATTGAACACCCCTCTTATATACATAGATACGTGATAAATTAATAAATACTTTAAGGAATCCCTATTTTAAATAGTTTTTCATGGTTCTATTTATACGCAGTTTTCATGGAATCAATTACTGGCATAAATGGAGGGATTACTATGTACTCAACAGATAATGAGATTTCAACGCCATCTACCAGTGCGACCTTGACAATAGTACACTGTTCTTCCAAATGATAAGAAAATTAGTGATTTGACAATTTTAGCGAAAAATAAATAAATGTTAGCGATACACTTAATGATAAATTATTATGTTTAAATTTTTAAATCAAATTTGCGAGGAAGAATCAACTTGGAAACTATAAATAAAAGATCGACCAAAACTCGCCCCGCGATCGACGAATTGAACACCCCTGTTATATACCGTAGATACAGTATGTGATAAATTAATAAATACAGTACTTTAAGGGATCCCTATTTTAAATAGTTTTTCGTGGTTTAATTTATACGCACGAGTTTATACGAGAGAATAGTTTTTCGTGAAATCGATTACTGGCGTAAATGAAGGGATTACTGTGTACTCGACCATAGTTACTCGACAGATAAAGTCACTCTATGCTCCTATAGAGAAGTACGGACCCGCTTTTCCCTAGACTTTGCCGACAATGGAAGGCTTTCATTGGTTAGCTCCGTGTCACGTGGGTTCCAGACGCCATGTTTGAGACATTGTCGAAGAGCTAAGCTCGGAGCTAAACTGAATTTGGCTACATGTGGCGGCAGATAATAATTTACAGTTATCTCTATATTGTTATCTAAATCATTTCTTAATTCGAAAATGTCTGGTGGTGCAGCTTTTGGTGGTAGTAATAGAAATGGTTCGTTTTTTATATTTCCGAGCGAAAACTTTCCAACATGCCACGACATTGGCCAACATTAATTCAGGGGTTCCCAAAGTTTTTCCTAGGTGGGCCAAATTATAAATTCCAAAATATTTGACGGGACAAAAAAAGTGTTATGGAAAAATATGTTCAAATCGATAAAAAGTTAGACACAAGGGAAAGATTTATACTAATTTTATAGCATAGTCGTTCTTTATTTATGATGATAATTACTTTTTATTATAAACTGTTTAAAATAACACATTTCAAAAATAATTAAACAAAAATAACTAAATAATTTCAAATAAAAAAGAAAATGATGATAAATTCATCGATCGGAAGTGTGTAACTTGTGCAGTTTTTTTTTTTTAAAAAATATTATTGAGTCTTGGTTCTAAGTCGGTTGAATGTATCCTTAACATCGCTTGTAAAAGTTCATCAGTTAATTTTGATCTCAATTTGGACTTATTAATACTCACATGATTGAAAAATTTTTTTCTCATATATAAGTGCTTCCAAATAATGAAAACATATTTGGAAGCACTTATACATGTATTTTTTTTAACTGAACAATTTTTAATTATAATATAATTTATTTATGTGTAAAAATGTAATGTCTATGAATTCAAGATCGCGGATGATCTGACATCGCGGGCCGCATTTGGCTCGCAAGCCGCACTTTGGGAATTCCTGATCTAATTGAACAATACTGTAGAACAAAAATTAATTTCATTATAAGGAAAATAAATGCCCAATTGAAAGAAGAAAACGAAAACATAAAATATGGAAGCCGAAGTATGGGAATGAAAAATGCTGTCTCGAGTCATTGTTTTATTTATAAAATATCCGAATTACTTATTATTGTCTCATATATTATTTATGTATTCAAATGCTCAAATTACTTTTTAATATTTTTAAAATAAGTTAAGTACTTTATATTATACATCTATTGCCCAGATTATTTTTAAAACTTGCCCAAGCAATTTATGAAAATAAAATGTTACTTAAATAATTTATAGTGTAATTTCTAGCATGAAAATTTGGCAGTCTATGTTTCCTTAGCACTAATGGTAACATTGTATTTTTTCCTACCATATCTAAATACCATTAACTTATAAAACAGTGTGTATTTACAAATTTTTATCCGGCATTTATTATTATTTTTTTATACAATAATAAATAATTCTGAGTAACCAGTATGATTACTACCATAAATTTTAATTATGTATAATATAACGGGAAAAAGGGAATTCTGTTTTGAATCGGTGCCTATATCTTGTAAGCTTCGCGTTAGACTAGATATCTCAAACATGGCGGCATTCAAAATCATGTCCATACTTCTCTATAGGAGCATAGATACAAATAATGAGATTTCAACGCCATCTATAGTGCGACATTGACAATAGTACAACCTTCACAATAGCGTGCGCAGACAAGTTGATTTAAGGACCCTGGTATATAGTAACTAAAAGCTAGAAAAAAATTTATTTAAATATTTTCATATTTTAATTTCGAGTAAAATTCTATCAATATAATAAAAACCTTGTGTTTGTTCCTTTCAGCGATCTCATTGGTTACAAAAATCACGTGATGTTTTACTCGACTTTACCTGTTTCAACAATCGTATTACAGTAAGACTCGTTTAACGCGGGGGATACCTTCCAAGGAAACAAAGCGCTAAATGAAACAGTGTTGAATGGGGCCATTTTAACACGAAAGTAATGAGGATAGGTGAAACGGGACAGTGAATAAAAAATATATATACAGTATTTTTTGAATTGGAGTAGTTGCAGTTAAATTAAATGTAAATATCACTTCTACTTTTGAAATTATTAATTATATATGTTTTATTTATTTAAAAATATGGTCAACTAGCTGAAACCCGCAAATTTTTGCGGTTATAAACATTTTAGATATTTTATTAAAAGTTTGCTACAGTTAATCTTCTTTATATACGGAATTTCGTGTTTGAGATTTTCCAAGAACTTTTTACTCTAGAAAAGACAACACATAATTGGCCGTGACACGCAGGAGGACCCGTGTCTGATAACTCCTGAAAAGTTTTTTCGGGATGCTGGACCCGGCCGTCCTTCACCATCCGGCCCCCTCTCCAGTCCGTGGTTGGAACGGGTTCCCGCCTCCTCTCTGATTGGAAAGGGGCGTAAAATATGTAAAAAAAATTGTCCGTCAGTAAAAACTAGATGAGGAATGTAATCCTCAATCTATTAAATGACTGTCTATTTTTGTTGACCATTTTTGTTTTTGCTGTAGGGTAATTCCGTGGTAGAAGCATTCGCCAAGTGTTACATTTTTACATCGCACGCTGTACTCTCACCAACAGAGCCTCGAAAATAACGTTGCCAGATCTGAACTGCTGAAAGTAGCGAACTGAAGGACTATGAGACAGCGAGAGATTATATGACAAATAAAAAACGAAAATCATATGCAAAAAGCTGCTGGATTGAATAAAAAATATAACTAAAATTTCTATAAAATTAAAATAAATCAAACTTTGTTACTATAGCAACAAGAAAGATTTATTTCACTTCGAAATTTCTGATAATTTAAATCGGTAACGGATGAAAATTTTTACTTTTAAATGGGTGAAACCAGACAGAGGTTTAGAATGCTTGACTGCTTATATAGACACTTGTTAATATCTGTAAAATTTATGATAATTTTTTTAAATAATTTAAAAAATTCGATCAGTATTAAAAACAATGTACAGTAAGATTCCGTTTAACGCTATTTCGATATAACGCGGTTTTTCGAATTCAATATTTTTATTGATTCACTTTTCAAACCGTGGTTTGAAAAGTGACGTGGTTTTTCAAACCGTTATTCTTACATAAATCCAAAATGGCAGGAATCTGTTGCATTGATAATCCTACGCCGTCTCACAATGCGTTTGATATCAGTGCAGTGCAGTACATACGAAAGTCTGCTGCGGTCACAGTTCATAATTATGATCGGTCATCAGTGTTATTTTACAGTAATAAAAATAATAATTATCCCATTTTAATTTAACCTGAATGCTGCCACGTTAATCCATGGCTGGGGTGTCGGCAGTTTTAAGGAGATGTCGGTGTTGGCAGTAACTTTCTCATTGCTCATAATTTATTAGTTTTAAATTTAAAAAATTCATTAAATAATAATGTGCGTTTGATATCAGTGCAGTGCAGTACATACGAAAGTCTGCTGCGGTCACAGTTCATAATTATGATCGGTCATCAGTGTTATTTTACAGTAATAAAAATAATAATTATCCCATTTTAATTTAACCTGAATGCTGCCACGTTAATCCATGGCTGGGGTGTCGGCAGTTTTAAGGAGATGTCGGTGTCGGCAGTAACTTTCTCATTGCTCATAATTTATTAGTTTTAAATTTAAAAAATTCATTAAATAATAATTCTTTTTTGGTAAATAAATAATTTTTTCAGTAATAAATATTGAATAAAAATGTGTTCTAAAAAATCATTTGTGTGTGTTTACTATCTTTTTTTTTTGTCAACAGATGACGCCACTTTCCACTCAGTAAGAGTACTAAGTGGCGGGGCGAAACAAGCCCTTCCACAGGCTGCCCACCCCTGCGGAGGGGTCAGCCGGATTGTGGAGGACGGGGATCGACGGGCCGGGCCCGGACCCCATGATTAATATTTTCAAGGGGTGGGACCCGAGACTCGAACCCGGGTCCTCCAGAGTGGAAAGCCGAAGCGTTTCCACGCGGCCAATCCGGCCGACTGTGTTTACTATCAGAGGAATCGGTGTCGGCACATTTTCCTGCCGACACTCCAACCCTGCTTTAAACTATAGTTCGTTGAAGTTAGAACTTTTTTCTTTCATCAATAATTCAATTATCCGATTTTAGTTTTAACCCGAACGCTGCCATTCCTTCGAGTTGGAACGTTTTTCTTTCATCGATAATTTTTCGTTGTTTATAGTTTATTGCAATCTGATTATTGCTTTTTGTTCTTAAAACTTTTTATTTTCTAATTTTAAGAATTTTTTCATCAATGATTTATGAATACAAATCGATATTAGCAATAAAAAATGTCTAATTAATGTAATACAATAGTAATAATACATGTTACAAAATAAAATTCAAAAAATACTGTGTATATACTTTTATTCACTGTCCCGTTTCACCTATCCTCATTATTTACGTGTTAAAATGGCCCCATTCAAGGCTGTTTCATTTATCGCTTTGTTTCCTTGGAACGTATCCCCCGCGTTAGGGTGGATTCACACTGCGTCCGACTCGAGAGTCGGACCCGACTTGTAGTCGTGTTTCTACAGCAACCGACCCGACTGATCCGACTATGCGTGGGAGTCGGACCAATTCGAAAAGTTGAATATTTCGAAATCGAGGCTGAAGAGTCGGATAGCAGCCACTAATAAGAAACTTCCATATTAAAAGACGTCGCTGCTACGTAATTAAGACTACTCTGGTAATTATTTAGTTTACTGCTTTTATTTTCGCCGACAGTTTTTTTAAATAAATTTACGTTATACCGATTATCACATAACTTCCTGGATGGAACATTTCGATAACTCTTCATATTCTTATACATTCATCTAATTGAAATAACGGACATTAATAAACTTCAACGACTTATATGATTATAATCAAAACTACATTTCTTAAGCTGTGGTCACACTGTGCAATTTTTCGTCGCACGCGCGGCTGCAACGGCAACGAGTTGCAATCGCCAAATAGTAGTCACACTGGGAAATGTAGTTTGCGATGCAATATAGTCAGCCAATGAGAGCACGATAAAATCATCCAATGAAGTTATAGTCAAGGCGGATGTTGTTGTTTAATTGTTATTTCTAGGGTTACCGTTTAACTGTGCAATATAACAACATTAATTCAGTTTTAATAATTATTTTAGTTATCTACTACCTAGAGTTAGCGATATGATTGGAATTAAAAAATAATTAAGAAGAATAAAGCTATAATTTTAAGAACTTCGCTTATTTCACGCCAAGCATGATTTTTTATATCTTTTTTTCGATAATGTACAGAATTGAAGTCCTACAAACAACTATGTTGTTGTAATAATTCAATAAAATTTGACTCTACGATCGAATTCCATGTAACCACCATCTTGGACACGTGTCAAAAATTTCCTCGCTTTTCATTGGTTGCGAGCTTGCAACCGT
>AYEL01091567.1:0-14790 GCA_000484575.1 Olivierus martensii | reverse complement strand
TTTTTTTGGTAAAAATTCTACATTTCTACAAAAAATTCAATTTCCCAATGTCAATGCTTCTTTCATTCATGTAGGAATGTAACAGTTTCTTCAAATATTCTGTTTTTTTGGTGAAAATGTTACATTTTTAAGGAGAATTCTGATTTCTACTGTTACTGCTATTTTTGTTGAAATAGTATTGTAACATTTTCTTCAAATATACTGTTTTTTATTAAAATGCTACATTTCTACGTAAAATTCAATTTCCCAATGTCACTGCTTCTTTCATTCAAGTATGGATGTAAATTTTTTTCAAAAATAATGTTTTTTTGGGAAAAATTCTACATTTCTACAAAAAATTCAATTTCCCAATGTCAATACTTCTTATTCATTTCAAAAATACTGTTTTTTTGGAGAAAATGTTACATTTTTAAGGAGAACTAAATACTGTTTTTTTGGTGAAAATGTTACATTTTTAAGGAGAATTCAGATTTCTGCTGTTACTGCTATTTTTGTTCAAGTAGTAATGTAACATTTTTTCAAAAATACTGTTTTTTTGGTAAAAATTCTACATTTCTACAAAAAGTTTTCAAAAATACTGTTTTTTTTGGTAAAAATGCTATATTTCTACGATAAGTCTGTTTTTTTGGTAAAAATTCTACATTTCTACGTAAAATTCAATTTCCTTATGTCACTGCTTCTGTCATTCCAGTATGAATGTAAAATATATTTCAGAAATACTGTTTTTTTGGGAAAAATTTTACATTTCTACAAAAAATTCAATTTCTTAATGTCACTGCTTGTTTCATTCATGTAGGAATGTAAGATTTTCTTCAAAAATACTTTTTTTGGTGAAAATGTTACATTTTTAACGAGAATTCAGATTTCTACTGTTACTGCTATTTTTGTTCAAATAGTAATGTAAAATTTTATTCAAAAATACTGTTTTTTTGGGAAAAATTTTACATTTCTACAAAAAATTATATTTCCCAATGTCAATGCTTCTTTCATTCATATAGGAATGTAACATTTTCTTCAAAAATTCTGTTTTTTGGTGAAAATGTTACATTTTTAAGTAGAATTCAGATTTCTACTGTTACTGCTATTTTTTTAAAATTGTATTGTAACATTTTCTTCAAATATACTGTTTTTTGGTAAAAATGCTACATTTCTACGAAAAATTCTATTTCCCAAAGTCACTGCTTGTGTCATTCAGGTATGGATGTAACCTTTTTATCAAAAATACTGTTTTTTGGTAAAAGTTCTACATTTCTACATAAAATTCAATTTCCCAATGTCACTGCTTCTTTCATTTATGTAGGAATGTAACATTTTCTTGAAAATTACTGTTTTTTTGGTGAAAATGTTACATTTTTAAGGAGAATTGAGAACTGTTTTTTTGGTAAAAATGTTATATTTTTAAGGAGAATTCAGTTTCCCACTGTTACTGCTATTTTTGTTCAAATAGGAATGTAACATTTTCTTCTCTACTGTTACTGCTATTTTTGTTCAAATAGTAATGTAACATTTTCTTGTAATATACTGTTTTTTGGTAAAAATGCTGCATTTCTACTTAAAATTCAATTTCTCATTGTCACTGCTTCTTTCATTCAAGTATGGTGTAAAATTTTTTTCAAAAGTACTGTTTTTTGGTAAAAATTCTACATTTCTACAAAATTTTATATTCCTAATGTCACTGCTTCTGTCATTCAGGTATGGATGTAAATTTTTTCAAAAATACTGTTTTTTGGCAAAAATTTCACATTTCTACAAAAAATTCAATTTCCTAATGTCAATACTTCTTATTCATATTTTCTTCAAAAATACTGTTTTTTTGGTGAAAATGTTACATTTTTAACATGAATTCAGATTTCAACTGTTACTGTTATTTTTGTTCAAATAGTAATGTAACATTTTTTCATAATACTGTTTTTTTGGTAAAAATTCTACATTTCTACAAAAAATTCAATTTTCCAATGTCACTGCTTCTGTCACTCAAGTATGGATGTAAAATTTTATTCAAAAATACTGTTTTTTTGGGAAAAATTTTACATTTCTTCAAAAAATTCAATTTCCCAATGTCAATGCTTTTTTCATTCATGTAGGAATGTAACATTTTTTCAAAAATTCTGTTTTTTTGGTGAAAATGTTACATTTTTAAGGAGAATTCAGATTTCTACTGTTACTGCTATTTTTGTTAAAATAGTATTGTAACATTTTCTTCAAATATACTGTTTTTTGGTAAAAATGCTACATTTCTACGTAAATTTTCTACGTAAATAAGGAGAATTTTGAAGTCAAGGAAACCGGTCTTAGGCCATTTGCCTGTCAATTCCGCTTTTCCGTTCGTCCGGAATTCCACAATACTAATGAACTAAAATTATAATTTTAATTTGTATTAGTGTCAACAGATGGCGCTAAATGCCAGGAGCGTAGGATTAACATATGGCTTACTTGGTGCCTTAATAAAATGCCCCTATCAATATCTATTATAATGACGTTAGTTCCGATATGACACCATTGTGACATAGCAATGGATAATAGCATAAAATTCCTATAATCTATAACAGGGCGGCCCGCAAACCATTTTGTGCAGCCCGCGAAGCTTTCACGATTTGTGATATGATATTACTTTTTATGTTTTTTTTTTCGCTTTTATTTATTACTTTTTTAAGAGTTAATAAAAAGAATCCCAAAATTGAATTATATTAATTCAATTAATTTTTCTTTATTATTAATAATTATTTAATAATCAACAAGCTATCGATGACATCACATTTTTATAAGACTTTCAATAACATCAATTTTAGTTTTAGCTACAGTATTTCAATTTAAAGTTTTGAATTATGACTGTATTTTAAATGTTATTTTTTGATTTCTAACACTCACCATTTCAGTGATTGTGTGACTGTTGCTGTGAGATTCTGTTTAATTTTATTTTACGATTTAATTTAGTTTAATTATTATTTTACCACGAATTCATTGCATTTGTGAAATGAGTGAGAAGAAACGTAAAATAGAAAATGAAATCCAGTATATTAGTAGCGGTGGGAAAATGACTTTTTCATAACAAATAACATGGGTAAACTGCTTTGTTTAACGAACGTTTTCCTAACTTTTGTGATTTTAGTCGGAAAGTAACCTCAACGTTTGGTAGTACAGTACTTATTTGTGAGAAAGTGCATTTTCTAACATGAAGATAGTTAAGAATCGATTCAGAACCTACCTCGGAGATTCTTCTTTAACAGGAATGGATGTAAATGTCAAGCCCATGTAAATGCTGTTGCCCGCCCTCATTTGTCATATTAAATAAATAAATACATACTATTTTTATATTATAACTTTTTGTTAATGTGTTTATTGGATGCAATTTGGTAAATAAATTTTTTAATAAGGTTTGCTAATCTGGAAATAAAATTGCTTTCCAAAAAATGTTATATTTATGCGTTCCGTTTGTTGAGACAATAGCGTATCAAGTACCAAACCCCCGCCCACTTTTTTGTAATTGCGGCCCTCCATATCTTAGTAAACACGGCTATGGCCCTCGGGTTCATTATAATTGGACAGCCCTGATCTATAACATCTTGATATCATGCTTGTAAAATTAAAAAAATCAATGGACTCCAAATGCAAAATAAGTGACACCTTTCGGAAATTAGCCAATTTTAGTTCTATGTAGAACTTGTTCAATCTTTTCGGTTGGCCAGTCTAGTGCTTGGTGGGCTCTGAGCAATCATGTAGTAGTCTCGATTCCATCATGTATATCAGCGCTTCTTAAACTTTTCCACTTGGCGACCCTTTAACCCCAAGAAAATATTTTCGCGATCCTGGGTATAGAAGTATATAAACTCAGAATACGAATTAAAACATTTGCTAAAATTTCTGCGACCCCAAAATTTTGTTACGCGATCCACACTTTGAGAAGCACTGCTGTATATCACCAGTGAGATTGAACTAACATAATCCAAATTTAATGAGATCAAAAATTGATAATTATTTTATTTAAATTTTAAAAAAATTTTAAGAGGAAATTTCTTTAATTCAATCATTCAATTTTTATTCGAAAATACTTTTTAAATTAGTAAAATAGGTTACTGTATACTGATTGGATTAATAAAAATATAATCGCTTTATCATGATCATATTTTTAAAATAACTTCTTTTAATTTATTCTAAATAACTTTCTGGGATTAGGTGGGAAAACAAAGTACTTGCCTTGATTAAAAAGTATGGAAAGGCGTAAACATATTACAAATTATATACAGTGGATTCCGCTTAATTGGGACATCCGCGTAATTGGACCAAATCTCAAAGAACGGAAACCAAACTAATACATAATTTAAACGCTTAATTGGGATAGTAGCAGAAAAGGAATTTTCAATTTTTGATATAAGGGATTTTTCGAAAGTATGGCAACACTACGTATATTAATACTTATGTGCTTTTTAAAAAAAACTTTATATAAAAATTAAAATAACATTTTATTGTACCGGTACTTTTTCAGGTTAAACCTTTCTATAAGACAATACAGACTAACACAATGGAGCGGACGTTTCTTCGTGTCCTATTACATATACATCGTCGACATACTGTCGCCGCAGTAATATAAACATCCATTCTTTATTAAAATTATAAGTAAATATCATCATTGATAAATAATACATAACAATAACAACACTAGCGTGATGAGAATCAGTTATCTATCATCGTGAGTCTGGCATGTGTGGGTCTACTTAAGAGTCTACCATTAGTGTATCTAGCGATATTAATTTACAGTTTTATTTAAAATTTTTAAATCTTTGCCAAGATGTCAAGAAAAGATTTTAAACTTTCGAGTAAAATTGCTTTTCTGGATAAAATTAAAATCCAGCCATTTAAAACAAGCCATCGTAGACTCGCTGAAATAAACCAAAATCTACCATAGCACGTCTTTTACAACAAGAAAATCAATTGCGTGAGGAGTGGGAATTACAGAAAGAAATTCCGGGGACATCCAAAAGATGCCGTGATGGAAAGGATCCAGAAGTCGAAGAAGCATTAGATCAATGATTTTCTATAATTAGCGGGCGAGGCGTGAATATCAGCGATCCAGTGTTGAAGACGAAGTCAGGAGAGATCTGTAAAAAACTAATAATTAGGTGCCTATTTTAATAAAGCATTAAAGTAGGTATCTAATTATTATTACTATTTTAATAAATCCTTAAAATAGGTATCTAATTATTATTTTTTTAAATTTTATTAAAGCATTACAATAGGTACCTAATTATTATTTTTTTTATCCTATTTATTTATCTACGAATTACATATTTTATTTTAGAATTTATTATTACTTGGTTTAATGATGACAGCTGGACCAAAATGGCTTAGTCCCATACGAATTACATATTTTATTTTAGAATTTATTACTACTTCATTTAATTGGGGCGAATTACATATTTTATTTTAGAATTTATTATTATTTCGTTTAATTGGGACAAAATGGCTTAGTCCCTACGTGTCCCAATTAAGCGGAATCCACTATATATACTTTTGTTACTAGAGGGCACATTTTTTTCCTCAATCGCCGAAATCCTGGCTGTTATGTAGGATCACCTTTTAACGCCAGATGGCGCTAATTCAACGTTCTCTCAAAATATTGCTGTGTCCGGTATTATCTTATACAGTATTTGGTACAATCTTCACAATAGCGTGCACAGACACTACTCTGGCACAGACCAGTTGATTAAGGACTCTAATTATACTAACCTATCTCCTTTTCCGAAAGCGTTTCTATGTAGCCAGTAAAGCAACAGATAGGACAGCGAAGTTAGATAAATGAAAATCTGTATCAACAAACTCCAATGCAGACCTTTACACCAAATTTAAAAAACTTCTACATAATTTTTATATATAAAAAAACTGAATAAAGATTTTCCGTCCGTCAAAACGTTATAAATATATCGATAATTATAAGTATTTATGTAGGATAATAGATGTGCATAGGATAGTTCTATAAACATTATAATTGCGTTAAATTCCTATTTATTATCAGTATTTCCTTAAACTCTGTCAGCCACTTACACCCAAAAATATTTTGTTATTTGTGCATTAAAATAGCCTGATGGCCGACTTGAAAACTGCTGATCTAGAGAATAGTTAAATGTTGGATTTTTGGATTACAATTCAAATCAGTATTGTTTGCGAAATATGGGACCACGAAGGTTAAGAAAGATAAAGGAAACGGCGCTAATTTTGATTTTGCTCCGGAGGCGATACACTAAATAGCGTCGGAACTAAAACTATTCACTAACATCCTCTTATACATGGTATTATGGCCGGTTCCCACTTACGGAAAAGTACTACGTAAAAATAATCCGGAAACGGAAAATGCGAAAATTTTCCTTATAAGGAGTGCGGAAAGTATCCAGAATATAAAGTTGAGCAACTTTTAACTTTTCCGTAATGTGATCCGAAAAAAGAATATTTTAAACCAATAGCGTACCGTTGAAAACGACGTCATCTGTGACAACGGCGTACCGAACATAACTGGCACCCGGGTACGATAATTTTTTGGCGCCCCCCGGAAAATATATAAATATATATTTCGTTTAATTGGGACAAAATGGCTTAGTCCCTACGTGTCCCAATTAAGCGGAATCCACCGTATATATACATTTGTTACTAGAGGGCACATTTTTTTCCTCAACCGCCGAAATCCTGGCTGTTATGTAGGATAATAGATGTGCATAGGATAGTTCTATAAACATTATAATTGCGTTAAATTCCTATTTATTATCAGTATTTCCTTAAACTCTGTCAGCCACTTACACCCAAAAATATTTTGTTATTTGTGCATTAAAATAGCCTGATGGCCGACTTGAAAACCGCTGATCTAGAGAATAGTTAAATGTTGGATTTTTGGATTACAATTCAAATCAGTATTGTTTGCGAAATATGGGACCACGAAGGTTAATGATGTCACTACTCACATTAACATTATTCTTCCAAGAACATTATTCTTCTAAGACTTAATGCGTGATTTATCGTCATTTCTATCTTTTTTCGATACTATAAATATATTAATATGAAACATTTCTTGCAATAAAAATGTAAAATATTCTCTCATCATAGTCTGCAATAATTTTCAAAGTTTATCGGTAAATAAATCCATGCTTCTCAGTATTTTTGAGTCGGATTCAATTCCATGCCTCATATCTGATCTCTAATTTTTCAGGAAGATTGCAAACTTAGCCCGTTGAGTCCATTCTTCAATCTCATCCATACATCCATGATCTCATCCCAGTTGTTGATCAGCCTGTGACGGATTCTTAAAAATGACTGTCGCTACATAGGCCACCGAATCACATAAGTAATTGATAATGTAATCCAAGCTAACCAGAATCTAATTTCGCCGATAACAAAATATAGAAGCTCTTTCATGCTTTACCGCAGGCTTCTCACCTATGAAAGGGTCAGTTGAACTGTAGAGGATAACTTCAACGAATCTGGTACAGATTTCCCAAATATGATCCCAGAAAATTTTTTCCGGGATTACGATACATATTTCATTTTAGAAAATTTCAAGATCCTGAAATTTTCCAGGGAAATATATGAAAAGGTGAAGCTTTCCGTTGAACCCCATCCTTCAATCTTCCGGTTGACTCTATCATCCCAATAAGAATTTGGCGCCCCTCTGCAAGTGGCG
Organism: Olivierus martensii; assembly: GCA_000484575.1. Taxonomy (NCBI): domain Eukaryota; kingdom Metazoa; phylum Arthropoda; class Arachnida; order Scorpiones; family Buthidae; genus Olivierus; species Olivierus martensii. Next base: position 7,127 of record AYEL01091567.1, on the reverse strand, counting down.
CCCGGGGCATGATAGACCCCCTTGCTACGCCACTGATCTGTGACACGCACAAATCATCGAATGAAGAGAGATTTAAGCATGGAAGGCAAGAGGACGAAAAATCAAGAAAAAATTTTGAACGTTTGACGTCAGAAGACAAGAATTTTACGAACGGAAACTGTACGGGAAAATATATTCTGTATACATAATTATTTTCCGTAAGTGGGAACCGACCCTTAGGCCAGTTAATAGTCATATGATGTCATTAGCATGCTAATGAATCGGTTACGAACGGAAACTGTACGGGAAAATATATTCTGTATACATAATTATTTTCCGTAAGTAGGAACCGACCCTTAGGCCAGTTAATAGTCATATGATGTCATTAGTATGCTAATGAATCTCTGCGACTATTAGAAAGGCTTTTCGTTTTAGTGAAATCACATAGCACAACTCATAATTTGATGGCGCTAACAGTAATTATTTTATTTTCTCAATTTTGACTATTACATTATCATTATTTGCAAGTAATTTTCTTTGTTATATAAAATAAATATCAGTCACGTGAATAATCTACAGTTATAGAGCACGTTCTAGAGTTGAAAACGACTTATTTATTTTATTTTCTCAATTTTGACTATTACATTATCATTATTTGCAAGTAATTTTCTTTGATATATAAAATAAATATCAGTCACGTGAATAATCTACAGTTCTAGAGCACGTTCTAGAGTTAAAAACGACTTACAAAATCCGAACTTTCCATCAGGATGACATGCCACAATGAATACTACTACAGGTACGTTCTCTTGACATCATATACGTCCCCATGCTGGTTTTCGATAATTACAGGCAGATCAAAGATCAAATTAAAAATAAAAAGTATTATGCACATCTATATAAAATTCTGTATCGATAGCACCGTAACTGTATTCTTAGCCAAGAAAGAAATGTGAGACGCCAAAGAGAAATCAAAGTTACTATTTAAAAATATTATTATTTTTTATATCTGTATGAAATTCTGCCTTAATTGATACCTCAACTACCTTCTTAGGTCGAACGATAAAATAGTTAAGAGATGCCACAAACCCGAATGTGAAGCGTATTAATATAGAAATTAACAACGGAAAACAGATACTGTAATTGAATAAAGGACGACGTTCAGAAAATAGGCGATTAGTTCTTTCCTAAACTATTTCTTTGTTAATATATTAATTTAGAGTATCCCTTTATCATTAGAAAAAACGAATTTTGCAGAAACTATCGTTTTCTGGATAAATTCATTTGTAGATTGACATCATCAAATTTGCATAATGATATCACTGATCGAACTGAGATGATGTAAACTGAGTAAAAGATTATTCTCTTTTTCGATGAATTTATGCAAATTTTTTAATGAGAAAATATTATTATAAATTTTAAACAGTATTAAATGATATCTGCAAAGTAAATGAATAAATATTACACGACTAGTTACAGTATGTAAATGAGTCGACTCACCGGAGTTGTGGAAAATTACTGTTTGAGTTCGCTAGTGGGGGGAAAGGTTTTGAGGTGAAGTAGGGACTTACTGAATATAAAACATACTTGGTGAATATTAACGTTTTCTCTACGAATTAAGTTGGTGTGGTATAATTTTTAATATAGAAAATGAAGGTATTGGAGTTATTTATTCTCTAATTTAATATTTGTCTGAACTACTAGAAATATTGCTGATTTATTTTTTACTAACTTTTATTGACTTTACTTTCTTATTAAAAATAAAGCACTTTAACGTTGAATTAATGTGAATAAATTAATTTTATTATTTAAATTTTTTTACAATTTATTTACTAGCTAATAAATTCCCAAATATTATACTACTATATTCGTTTTTGATTTTATAGGACTAATAATTTTTCTATTATTTTTTCTGACCATATTTTATTTCTATGTAATATTTTTGTATTATGGTTTAAGTTGATGATTCTGAAAGTTATTTCCAGGTTTAGGAAGTCTACAGTTTGCATGGCGAACTCTACAATGTTTATGAATTTGCAGCAGTTAGTTTTTGTGATAATGGAAAAAGGTGACTGTACAGAACAAATTAGTATGTTCACTCGAACGTTTAATTCCCATAACCATCGCGTTTAACATTAAATGCGAACTCTACAATGTTTATGAATTTGCAGCAGTTAGTTTTTGTGATAATGGAAAAAGGCGACTGTACAAAACAAATTAGTATGTTCACTCGAACATTTAATTCCCATAACCATCGCGTTTAACATTAAGTCTATGTTCCGGATAATTTGTTTTATGCTCTCAGCAGGACTGTCGGCCTTGATGGTGGTGTGGTAAGGCATTTGTTTATCTCTTTTGGAGGATCCGGATTCAAATCCAGGTCCTATATCGCCCGTTTTTCAGAAGTCCGGGCAGAGCTCAAAGGAATCTCGAGTAGCATATCCTAAAGAAAAGTTTAGTCGATGTTACTTTTCATGCAACAAGGCACGCCAGAAGACATGCAAAGGCACATGCTTCAAAATCTGATGCAATACTAGGCGCAAGAAGACACTTCCCCATTCTAGTTGAGTTTCACCTGCAAGTAATCCTGCAACATCTTGTTATTTTGATTATTTTTAAACTTTTTCGAAAATTTTTCTTTGCTTTATGGATTGGGGGTGGGAAGAAAACACATCAATGTATTGAAGATTATTGTCGTCAAGTCATTCTAGTAAAATTTTTGAAAAGACTTGAATTAGCTATCCTGGCTTGGTTCAAAATACTAATGTTATTAGCGCGTCGATCGAAATATTTGCGAGTCAAGCTCTTTCTATTTCTTTTTTTCCTTCTGTCATTTGAAATAATAATAATAATACTGCCGCTATCATCAATGTATTGAAGATTATTGTCGTCAAGTCATTCTAGTAAAATTTTTGAAAAGACTGGAAATTAGCTATCCTGGCTTGGTTCAAAATACTAATGTTACTAGCGCGTCGATCGAAATATTTGCGAGTCAAGCTCTTTCTGTTTCTTTTTTTCCTTCTGTCATTTGAAATAATAATAACAATAAGTCCCAGCGAACAACTCTTTTTCGTGTCGGCATTTTCTGCAATATGTCTTACACATGTGAACGCGAAGGAGCATGCCTCAATGCTGTATGCAATAGAGGCATCGTTTAAACATACCTTAAGTGTTATTCCTAGTGGGAAATGTCTTACACATGTGAACGCGAAGGAGCATGCCTCAATGCTGTATGCAATAGAGGCATTGTTTAAACAATGCCTCTAAGTGTTATCCCTAGTGGGAAAAGTAGCCAAATACTGAGAGCCATGATTCTGGAGAGGCCAGTTTCGTTATCACAATATCGTGATAGGAGGGAAAATATCTGCTAAATTAAACAGCAAAAGGACAAACTTGATGCAAGCTTTTTGTTTTTATATCTAATTATTTTTAAGCAGCATCTTTTATCAAGCCAAATACTGAGAGCCATGATTCTGGAGAGGCCAGTTTCGTTATCACAATATCGTGATGGGAGGGAAAATATCTGCTAAATTGGACAGCAAAAGGACAAATTTGATGCAAGCTTTTTGTTTTTATATCTAATAATTTTTAAGCAGCATCTTTTATCTATAGATCCAAATAAAGCTTTGGACTGCCCTGATAGATAGTCCATATACGTAGTGGAAGCTAGCTAGACTGTGGATCTGTAGATGAAATCGGGAACATTCATAAAAAATACTATATAACATAAATTTTCATATCAACATTCATATAAATTTCGAAGTGTGGATAATCCGGGTCCCACACCTCCAGTTTTTCAGGACTGATCCGGGTCCAACCCATAGCTAGCTGGACTGTGGATCTGTAGATGAAATCGGGAACATTCATAAAAAATACTATATATATTTTTTATAACATAAATTTTCATATCAACATTCATATAAATTTCGAAGTGTGGATAATCCGGGTCTCACACCTCCAGTTTTTCAGGACGGATCCGGGTCCAATCCTTTGAACCCCATCCTGTTGATCCCATCACGGGTATTGGCCAGCCTGTGATAGGGTCTATAAGTGGCCGCCGCCAGATACAGAATATCCCATGAGGATATGGTTGCTTTTTTGTCAACAGATGACGTTACTTTCCATTCAGGAAGAATATTAAGTGGCGGGGCGAAACAAGCCTTTTCACAGGCTGCCACTTCTGCGGAGAGATATAGCCGGATTGTGGCGGAGGGGATTGACGAGCCGGACCCGGACTCCATGATAAATATTTTCAAGGGATGGGACCCGATACTCTAACTCTGTTCCTCCAGAGTAGAAAGCCGAAGCGTTTTCAAGCGGCCAATCCGGCCGACTACTGGATATGGCGGCTTAACTAACCTAACCTAACCAATCGAAATGTGAAAATCAGATTTGTTCCTTAATCTTGAGTGGAAAGCTAAAGTGTTTCCATGGTCTATAAATATATATGGTCCTCTTACCGATAACAAAGGAAAAACTGTTAAGGTCTAAATTTTAGTCACTAGGGCGGCGTTGGTGTCAGTAACTCAGCTAGCAGACGAATTTCTATAGAGTTACATGTAGAATCTTATAAATCAAACGCAATATTGCAAAATATTTTTATCAGGATTTTTGCTGGGATGGTAAGCCACAGCTTTACCACGCGGCGATCCGGCCGACCTGTCATTCCGTCAGTCCGTGGGTCGTAGTTTGTTCTCTGAAGTGTTCGTTATCCGAACAGTTCGTTAACCGATTATCCACTGTATGTATTTTTATTCCCTTGATTCTCTCGTTTTTAAGGAGCCCAATATTTTATTCTGTGCCCGGGACCTCAACCGGTCTTAATTCGCCACTGGCTATCAGCCAGATAGCGTGAAGATATTTACTGCGCTTGCGCTTTACACACAGTAACTCGTTTTGAACATGAAGGCGCAAATAAGTGGTTTATTATTTTCAATATTTGCAGCTCGGCTTTTAGTTTAGTCTGTAATTCAACTTCAGCTTTTAGTTCATTTAAAAAAAAAAAATGTTTAGCATATACAATCAGTTGTGTTGTTACATAATTTTAATTTAACACAAATTAGAAGAAAAAATTTTATTCTCTTTTTACACGATTTGTTTTAACACGATCGTCCCAAATTCTAATTAGAAAAATTTTTTCGTATTAAAGTGAGTGCAACGATTGCTTCGCATTATTCACTTCCATATTGTTATTTTTGATTACAAATAGAAATTTCTGAGAAATTCTCCAATTTATATGTATAATTTCAATAGGGAATTTGTTTATCTGCATTTTGAATTTGATGTTTAAAGTGAAGAGTTACTTTTTAATGTTTAATGGTATAAAAAATTTAATAACAGTTAAAATCAAAATTTTGTTTTGTGTAAGTCATATTATTTTGCATAATTTTTGTGTTTATGAATAAGTAACGTGTTATTTTTGTATGGTTTTACATTAGCGCCATATAAACGAAAATAGTACCGATCGAAAGATGACGATGAGTAGAGAAATCTTTCCAAAAGGAGTGCACTACTATCTGGTGCAGACTTCCAGAAAAGGAACGATAAAATTATATATCTTTATAAACAGTACCTGCAGTATCTAAACCGATGTGCGCCGCCATTTTTAATCCTATCTAAAAAAAATCTTTTGTATCATGAAAGAATTAAAAATTAGCCTATCACAGACTGATGATTAAAACACGAATCGGCAATTCCAGTTGTGTTAAAGATTCATTCCAAAAACTATTATATCTTGGATTTCAAAAAGTTTTCAAGATGGCGGTACGTACCTATTAGATATTGTGTGGAAAAACAATTTCATCATTCATTTTCTCGAATCCTGCACCACATAGAAGTGCATCCTTTTGGAAGGTATTTTTCTACTCGTCGTTATCTTTCGATTGGAATTATTTTCATACATATGGCACTAATGTAAAATTGTACCTCATTTTTCTTTACAAATGATAATTTATTTTATATAATACTTTTTCCTATACATGTGCGCTCTTTACGAAATAAAAAATGCAAGAACGTAATAATAATAAGATTCTAACATAATTTTTCATAGGATTTATTATTTCTGGAACCAATATATACTAGCATAATACCCGAATACTTTGCGATAGGTCTAAGTCAGCGGTTCTCAATATTTTTTTCCCCGGGCCGCAAACATTTGTTTGCTACATTAAGCGGGCCACCACACGCTATATCAGCAGTCGGCAACCGATTGGTATCACGTGAAAAAAAATTTATGAGTGTATCAGGAAGAAACTAGCAAATTAGGAAATTCTATTTTTTTTTTTTTCCAGATTAAAAAAGTGTATCAGGAAGAAACTAGCAAATTCTATTTTTTTTTTTTTTTTCCAGATTAAAAATATTTTTTAATTTCAGAATTTTTATTTTTTTGCATGTGGAAGAAGAATTCCGCGCTTTCATTAAATTCATGACTATGCGTTCCGGGCCGCACGTAAAAGCTTGGCGGGCCGTAGGTTGAGAATGGCTGGTCTAAGTAGATCTGAAAATATAGATTTGTAATTCTGGTTTATTATTTATTCCTGTACATCAACATATGTGGTTATAATATATACTCACACATATGTATGTATAATATGTTAATAACAATTTACTTTATAAATTTAAAATAAAATAACGGACTTTTGATTTATGAAATGCCCATTTCCTTTACTTCTGACAATAGCCATAAAATCGTTGATTTTATTAAAACGAAACCTCACATGAAAGTTATCATTATAAACGCTAAATCTGTTTTTCTTTTCTAGAAATATCCGTTCTGTGTAAGATAAATGTAATCCAAATATTCTAAATTTAGATCATTTTCAACTTCGGATTCGGAGCTGCTCATAGAGTTTAGCAGCTGCTATAGTCCGCCATATTGTTTTGCTGGATAATCTGTAGAATAAATTTTAACTCGCCCAAAATCGGCAGTTTAGCCTAAAGATTTGACTTCGTGCAACGCAACAAGCTAAATCTGTAGATTAAAGCCTGTTTTAACCTGCAGAATAAGACTCGTGCAACCGGCCCTTAGAGTTATAAATTTGTTAAGTCGAATACAGTGATACCTCGGTTCACGAACACAATCCGTTCCTTGACCCTGTTCGTGATCCGAAAAGTTCGTAATCCGAATCAATTTTTCCCATTGCAATTAA